>LPNX011067067.1:73964-160973 GCA_001517045.1 Pseudotsuga menziesii | reverse complement strand
ACATATATATACATATATATACATACACACACACACACACACACACATATATATATATATGGACAAGTATATGTTAAGTTGATATTGTTTGGGGTTTGCGGTGGACACGTACCTACGATGCGTGGTCAATGAGGGTGATGTAGGAGGGATCCCATGGGGGCTCCGTGGAGGATAGGGAGAAGATAGACAGGCAGCAACAACAAAGGAGCAGAAGGTAATTTTTTTAGTTTTTTTCAAACGAGTGGAGAAACAGTCACGGTCAGCATGGATCCTGGCGAAGGTATACCTGTAGAGGAAATGGTAGAATACATGGAGGACCCGTGGCATGGGATAAATGTTTTCTCAACCCCGTAAATAACCAAAATTTATCTTCGGCATCAGTTCAGGACAGTCTAGAGAAAATTCCTTTCGTTGAGGAAGGGTTGCTCAGGAACTACGCAGCTCGACCATTAATCCCTTCGCTAGGAGGAGCATTGTACACCTTATTCTCTTCTGGCCCAACCCTACATGGCTCTAACGCAGTAATCACCCATAGTGATTTCTTCCAAACAATGCCACATCAAAGTTCTTTGTAGCAGGACATTGGTTTTCACAGGGGGTTAGGCTCACTTTTGGAGCAGCTCGCACCTACAGCAGAAGAAGCACATAATGCAGGGCCACCGAAAGGACTCCTGAACATACCATTACAAAGCCCTAACCTAGAAGGAGAAGGAACAATATCAGACAATAGCTCCGACGAAACTCTACTAGGCTCCAAAAAGCGAAAAAAACCACTGCTTAAACCCCTCAGGAGGAATCGTGAACCTAATCTGTGGAGTTAGTGTATCAATGGAAGAAGCCCAAGAAATTGAAGGAATGGCCCTGGTTGGGAAAATTAGAGGGAGAAACCCTTCACAAGGGAAAATGGAAGAATGGGTCAGAAATAATTGGATGGGCTTTTAAGGGGAAGACCCCGAAATCACCCCCTTAGGAAAAGGCTGCTTCGGGTTCCACTTTGACCGTAGAGAGGACGCAAACTTCACCCTCAAGAAATTTTGGACCTTTGGGAAAACCCCATTCCATTTGAAGAGGTGTTCGCTGCTTTTTGACACAGATACAGAAAGGCTTGACACAATTACAGTCCGGGTTCGACTTTCAGGTTTACCTTGGGAATTCTGGTACCCGACATCGCTCGGTGATATCGGACGGGCATTGGGGACCTTCATAGAGGTAGATCTCTCCTACCAGAAAAAAAAATCAGGAAGGTAGAAAGGATCTTGGTCTCTTTGAATATTAGAACTAGTCTCTGGGATCATATAAACTTAATTTGGCAAACCAAGACAAGGAAGCAGCTGTTGGATTATGAAGGGCTCCCTTTTTGGTGTCATAAATGTCATGAAACATGACACCTAACCAAGAATTATCCAAACTATGTGCCATCATCATCAGGAAGGAAGAAATGGGCCAGAAGAATAGAGGAATACAGCCCAAAAGGAACCACACCAGATCCAGGCATGGTAGAGGAACAACACACCCCAAAAGTTACACGACATCCACTGGAATAGTTGAAGGAAATGGCTGCAATAGAAGACGAGGGATCTCTTTAACAACCGAAGCAACAAATGAATTTGCCGACCTCATCGGGTATGAATCCCTCTACATTAAGAAAACATATGCATGTTTTATCTTTAAATGAAGACATAAAATTTATTTCTCCCCTCACAACCAGATCCACTCCCACCCAGAGCTACTCCCCTTCTTTCCCTTGACCAACTTCTTTGACCACCACCTTGGTAGCCTCCCCTCCCCCCAGAAAACCCGACCCCTCAAACTTATCCACTTCCATTCGCTTTCACCTTCGATCAAGGGATGTTCCAGCCTTGTTGAACTAAAGAATCCCTTGAAAAGGTCTTGTAGTGAACCCTAATATCCCTTCCAAAGGTAGAGGAAGGGGAAGACCTTCGAATAAGGCCCTCAGGGATCAGGTAAGTGGAATAGAACAAACCTTTTTTGGGGTGCTTAGAGTTGTGCAAACCCCAGACAGGGTTCCAAAATGAAATTTCTCTCTCTTAACTGTAGGGGTGTGGCAAGTACCCAGAAAAACTTTCCCTCAAGAGGATGATCGTTGTCCAATCACCAGAAATCATCCTTCTACAAGAAACCATGGGGCTAGAGATGGAAGTAGAAAACTTGTTATCCTCATTATTACCGCTCTATTCTTTTACAACACATAGTGCAAATGGACACTCAGGAAGTTTAGGAATTGGTTGGAAGAAATCATGTATTTGTTGTACAAACTCTTGGGGATCCTCTCTCAGGCTAGGAGTTTAGATTTGTTGGGCAGAGACAAAATTAATCCTGACAATTGTTAACATTTATGGGCCTTACACTAATAGATCAGAATTCTGGGAGTCCTTCATAAAATATTGGTTTATTAAAGAAAGAAAATTGAGCATCGACAGGGATCTCAATTTCACCTTAGGAGCTCATGAAATCTGGCGGCAAAAGGCAAGAACAGACCCTCTTGCCCCTTACTTCAGCAACCTCTTGATGGACTCAAAACTGGTAGACCTAGATCCACAGATTCTAAAACCAACTTGGTCAAACAGACGGGTGGGAGAAGAAAGAATAGCGAAGAGGCAAGATAGATTTCTGTTATCAGAAGACCTCCTAGAGGAATATTTTATGTTCAAAAATGGGTGGATTCAGGAGCAGACTCGGATAACCTACCTATCTACCTAGAAATATGGAAGCAACCAAAATACGACAAGTCCTTTCAAGCTATGTTCTACATGGCTCAAAAATGAAGAGGTAATTTAACTCATTCAATCAAATTGGCTACCTTATAAGGCAGGAAATGGCACAAGGGCTGCCATTCATTTCTCTCAAAACTTACTTAGAATAAAAAATCTACTCAAGGAGTGGGCTGCAAAAAACAAGAATTAGGACGATCAGGCAATCAACCAAATTGAGGAGGATTTGAAAGAGCTCCAAAACAAAGAGGGAGGGGGTTTTCTCACACAAGATGATAGAGAGAAAATCTACTCTTTGGAAGCCTCTAGAACCAAAATCCTAAAGGAAAGACAAGAGGTTTTGAGACTAAAAAGTAGAGCAATTTGGATGGAATGCAAAGATGATAATACAAAATTCTTCCAGGTGTTTGCAAAAGGTAGGAAGCAACAAAACACCATCTAGGAGCTAAAAAAAGAAAACAATGAGATAGCAAACACTTTTGAAGACCTAGCAGAAACAAGGAAGAATTATTTCAAAAATATCTTCAAAGAAAACCATCAAGAAACCATAGCTGAAGTAATCAAAATATCACAGTCTTTCCCAAGAAGTATTAGTGAGGAAGATAACCTGGAGCTAATGGGAGAGGTTTCAGAGGAGGAGGTAAAAGTAACTTTACTTAGCTTTCAAAAGGATAAGAGCCCAGGCCGTGATGGGTGGACAGTAGAATTTTTTCTAGTTGGGTATGACACTATTGGTCCAGATCTGTTATAGCTAGTAGAGGAAAAAAGGGTAAATGGTGTCCTCCATCTCCCCGTGAAATCAACATTTATAACCCTAATCCCAAAAAAGGACAAACTAGAAGAGATGGAAGACTACAAGCCTATATCACTATGCAACATAACTTATAAGGTGGTCACCAAGATAATTGCATAGAGATTCATGAAGGTTCTTGTTGTAATCTCACAGATCACATAAGGTTACCAATAATACATACAAAAATATACAGAAATATACACAGATACAAGAGACAAGAACAGATAGGATAAATAGATTATATTATTCTCAATAGATCGTACAAAGCCAAGAACTGAACTGAGTTCTTGTGAGGCTCAACAGCCTAATATATACAGGATACAAACAGTTACAAAAATAACTACCTGTCGGTTCGGTGAACCGACATGACTATTAGTTAGCAGACTTAATGACTGTGTTTACTCGGCCTACCGACTCAGTCGGCTGGTCGACTAAGTCGGTCCCTCGACTTAGTCGGATGATTGACTAAGTCAACTTATGTCCACTTGCTCCTTCTACATCTCCCCCACAAACAAAACATTTATTCGTCCCGAAGAAATAGGGAGGTACAAAAATCGATTTGTCTCCAAAATTGATTACTGTTGAGGGCTGTGCAGTCGGATGGTTGGTCTTTTCTGAACGCAGAATTCAACAATGGCTGGAGCTGTGATGGCCAATTGATGCTGAAAGTTGGTCCAACTCTGTAATGCCTTCTTGATATCGATGTTCAAGGTAGTGATACTTGATAGGATCGACATCTTTTCAGCCATGGGTATTTCTGCTATGTTTTCCATGGTCGGACCCAAGAATTGATTTTGCTCGTCTGCAGCCTGGAGGAATCTTTTTATGTGGGGGCATAGGTTATCAACTTTCTCCAAGTTAGGTAGAGCCTGTTGAACCCACTGGTGGGCCTCACATTCTAATTTCTGCAGCTTGTTGGTTTCCATGACAATCTGCTCCTCAATGGTCTGCCTTAGTTCTGCTTCTGTAGACTTCCGAGCCTCTAGAGCCTGGATGCCTTGTCGGGTTTGTCTCATCTGCTGATATACCTGCCCATGGTGAGTCAGCCAATATCTGAGTACTTCCTCAGTGACAATAGATTCCTCCATATGGTCCTGTAAGACCTTGTATGCCTCTGAGAATGCAGTGTGTTGGGCCAATAGCAGTCGGGCAGTCTCTTCCTTCTATTCTGCTTTAGTCTCTTTGAGGTGTGTCTGAATGGTCGATACCATCCCTTCAAAGATCTGATATGCCCTTTCCAAGGGTCGATCTGTATCTACTTCGACAAGTCCGGGGACGATCTGTATCATCGACCCCACCCCTTTCACCCCCACCCACACCTCCCACCCCACCAACTTCAGAAAGTAGTGACAGTGACTCCAACATGGGTCACAGATCTGCTCAGATTCCCCTTTATGAGGGCGACGAAGACCCCAGACGACATTGGTTCGTCTGTGAGTCGATATGGGAGGCCAACAAGGTCACAGAAGAAGAACGCCAGATGGCCCAGTTCGCAGGAGCCCTAAGGAAAAGAGCTCTAACATGGTATATGACATTTTCTGAACGGCAGCCCAGAGCAACAAAAGTCGAGATAAAAGCGCAATTCCTATCATTTTTTAAGACCCCAGACGCCAAACACCTGGCCGCCAAGAAGCTGAAAACAACATCACAGAATCCAGGAGAAATAGTTCGCGACTATGATAAACGATGGAAGGATCTATTGAGCCAGTTAGACTATACTATTGACGAACAATTACTGATTCAATGGTTCCTTGCAGGCCTCTCACAGAAGGTTCACCGACACATCAGTCTGGAAACTTTCAAGTCGTATGAATATGCGCTGACAAAAGCTCTGCAGGTCGAGATGGATGAAGACATACCTGCATATCAGACCGACCACCGTTTGGAGGAACAGCTGGAAAACATGCAGAAGTCCTTGAAAGAGCTGACTCTAAAGAACCAAGAAGTCTGGTGCACTAACTGTTCAACAGCCGGACATTCCAAAGATAATTGTCGACAGCAATTCAGCCGACAAGATGTCTGTTTTGTACAAACAAAGGTGTTTTGCGACATTTGCCAGGAACGTGGAGACCATTCTACTGCCGACTGTCCTTATAATATGAAGAATGGAAAGGCTTCCTGGTGTGCTATCTGCGAAACTGCAAATCACAACACGGCCGACTGCCATCTTAACCTGAAAAATAGACAGAACTACCAGGCCGTTTACTAGACAAATGCGGTCGCACAGAACACTGAGCAAAACAATAACAATAACCAGAACGGGAAACGCAATGACGGTCGACGCTATGAATGCCGACATGACAATCGACGACCAGGGTTTGGAAGAACAGGTCGATTCGTTGGGAATCGCGAAATACGAAGTCGTCGACCCACACAATGCTTTATTTGTTACAAAGAAGGGCACAGATGCGTAGACTGCCTGTACAAGGGCAGAACTAACCTCAAATTTTGTACACACTGTGGGGTAGGCGATCACTCCTTGGAGGATTGTCCTACGATGTTGGAAAAAATAAGCAATAAAAAGAATGTTAATGTCTTGTCTTGTGTCCAGAAGAATGATGTAATAACTACTAAGAACTTGCACATTGTCACTCGACAAGGCACCAAAACTGGGCCTGATAACCCTCAGATTAGCAAAATAAAAAAAATAAATGCATACCCTGACCCCGGCAATGGAACCAATGTTGTAATCTCACAGATCACATAAGGTTACCAATAATACATACAAAAATATACAGAAATATACACAGATACAAGAGACAAGAACAGATAGGATAAATAGATTATATTATTCTCAATAGATCGTACAAAGCCAAGAACTGAACTGAGTTCTTGTGAGGCTCAACAGCCTAATATATACAGGATACAAACAGTTACAAAAATAACTACCTGTCGGTTCGGTGAACCGACATGACTATTAGTTAGCAGATTTAATGACTGTGTTTACTCGGCCGACCGATTCAGTCGGCTGGTCGACTAAGTCGGTCCCTCGACTTAGTCGGCTGATCGACTAAGTCGACTTATGTCGACTTGCTCCTTCTACAGTTATTTCAAAACTCATATCCAAGGAATAGTTTGGGTTTTTCGAGGGTATAAAAATTCATGAAGCCATAGGGGTTGCTCAGGAGGATCTTCAAAACACAAAAACAAAAAAAGCAAAAGGGGAAATCCTAAAAATTGACCTCTCTAAGGCTTTTGACAGAGTAAGCTGGATTTACCTCAGGCTTCTTCTCACACATATGGGGTTCAATTACTCTTTTATAAAATGGATTTTTGCTTGTATCACAACTGCCCCCTTTGCAGTTCTTATCAAAGGAGAAACATCCCCTTTTTTCCATGCTGAAAGAGGATTAAGACAAGGTTTTCCTCTCTCTGCTCTGCTCTTCTTACTAGTTGTGGAAGGTCTAAGTAGATCCATTCTAGATGCCAAAAGGAGAGGGATGTTTGAATGAATCAATATTTCCACAAAATTGAACATCACACAATTATTGTTTGTGGATGACATCCTCATTTTCTGCAATGACTCAATTAGAGAAGCAGAAAGAATCTCAGAAATTATAATCATGTTTTGTAAAGCCACAGGTATGCAAATAAATCTCAAGAAGTCCTCACTTACAACAATCAATTTGGAAGAGGAATTCCATAGATCTTTTCATGATCTATTCCCATATCAGTATTTCTCCTTAGATGATGGAATTAAATATCTAGGATTCAGACTCAAACCAAACTGCTACAAAAAAGAGGATTGGAATTGGATGCTAGAAAAATTGGAATCCAGAATCAACAACTAGTGCAATAGATGGCTCTTAAGAGCTGGTAGGATAGTACTGATAAAATCAATATTAGAAGAAATCCCAGTTTACTAGATGGCATTGGGATGGATTCCCAAGTTAATCATGAACAAATCAAGAAGAATCTACACCACTTTTCTATGTTCAGGGAAAAACGTTCAAAAGGTTCTCCCTTGGGTAAAATGGGACCAAATTGAAAGGCCAAAATCAATGGGAGATTGTGGCATCAAAAACACTTTTTTCTTTGCAAAATCCTTGGCAGAAAAAATAGGATGGAGAATCATTTCAACTCAGAGCCTGTGCACTGAAGTCATCATCCACAAATACATTTTACCAACACCCCTTCTGGATTGGATCAAAGACATGAGAACTACAAATCTACCAAATGGATCAATCATCTAGAAATCCTTATGTAAAGCCTTTCTACTCATCTTAAAAGGATTGTTTTGGAAGGTAGTGGATGGCACAAAAGTAATAATTAGAGCAGACCCATGGCCAGGCTGCTCACAGAACCACATACTACCTCAAAAATTAATTCAACTAATTCATTAGAAGGGGTGTTTTCACTTGAATAAATAATAGATCCTCTCTCAACCAAAATTTGGCATCAAGGTTGGAAAAAGAGCCAGGACTTGGAGCTACCAGATCGATGGGCCAGGAAGTGGGACCAATACACCCTAGCTCTGCAATCATCTCACATATGGATAACATCAAGAGCAAATGAGTTGATATGAGAAAAAACACAACATGGGAAATACACCCCAAAGGGTGGATATCAACAACTATGTTTACAACACTTTCAGGAAATCCAGAAATGGTGGCAGAAAGGTATATGGAAGCTCAAATGCCCTCTAAAGGAAAAAAATTTCACTTGGTGCACCCTTGCAAAAAAAATCCCTACTTGGGATCATCTACCGAAAAGATAGATAGCATGCCCTGGTTGGTGCAGTTTATGCAAAGATAATGAGGAGAACACAAACCATCTTTTCCTAAGCTGTATCTTCTCCAAGCACATATGGGAGCACTCAAAATCCCTCACCTCCTCTAGTTCCAATTGGGATGGAAAAATAGTGGAAGAAGCATGGAAAGACCCGTCTTCCTCTCCCTAAACCACTCAGCTCAGATCCCTTCCACTCATCCACATTTGAGGAATATGGATGGCTAGAAATAGGGTCATTTTCCTTGAAAAATCTAGCTCTCTAGAAGAAGTAGCAAGGAATGGCCTGGACTGTTGATGTAATTGTAACTTCGGAGTGTATTCACTTGTATATCTTATGTATTGTACCCCAATGCTTATTCTGGGAAATGTTTGTAATGTAATTGTTTCATGTCATGCCCCGATGTTCCAATTGGGAGTTTCTATAATGTAAACAAGTCATGTCAATTCATTGTGGGTAACCCTCCTATTGTGCAAGGGTTAAAGTCCCCATAGTTTTGCAGCCCTAGGGTTATTAGACTATCCTAGAGAATTCAACCCTAGGTGAGTTATTGTAATTTGGGGCAATAGTCCCCACCATTGTGTTAAGGATAACCGTCCTTGTTAGTCAGAGGGGCAAAGTCCCCACAAGTTGTGGGACACTAGGGTTATTAGACTCTCCTAGAGATGTCAGCTCTAGTAAGTAATTGTTAAGTGAGGCCGACATGTTGGAGAGGACATTAAGTCAACGAAAGAATATAAATAGAGAGTGAGCCTCTCTATTTATCACACACAAACTCACTCATTGGGGTGCATGAGTGAGAGAGAAGTTGCTAGGACAAGAGAGGGACTACTGCTATCGGGAGATCATCTTTATGTTTTTGGGTTTTGCTTTTAGTGCTGATTCTATCTCTAAGGAAGTTGTAGGGTTTTATCCTTTATGGTTTCCTCGAGAAAATTTTTTTGTGTCTCTTGTCTTTTGTGTTTATTGCTGTGCTGTTATTCTCTCAGTTAAAGATCCTAAGATCATAATGCTATCTTGAATGATAAAAATCTAACATGGTATCAGAGATAACCTGAGAAGAATACATTCTCCAGTTGCAGAAGCTATGGATTCTTAATTTTTGGGTATCTCTCCACAATCCATCAGCAAAATTATGCTAGGCTGACTCTCCATTAAAGGGCGCATCCTTCTGTCAAAGAAGAATTCAATTTCGAGCATTTTTAGTTTTTGCTACAGGAAATTAGCGCTTATTACAGAAGAGGAATTCTTGAGTGAGCCCAGAATAGTATTTCTCTCCTCTTCAAAATTGAATTTTAGAGACCTGGGTTGAGATTTTTGGTTAGGTATAACTCCAGGAAAGTCAAACCCTAGTTTGACCCTGAGCTAGAAAAACCCTAAATACTAAAATTGATACGTTTTGGTACATTCACTATATGTTGGGATTGGAGAAGGATCAGGAGCTGAAACTTTCACAGGAAAAAGATAAAATCTTGATTTACACTGTGTCCAAAATTCAGCCTCAGATTCTCTATATTATAGGAGATATGACCCCTCCAATTTAGGGTTCTATCCTCTTCCAAGATTCATCCCTAAACATGACACTTGGGGAGAATTGCTATATCTCAGGAAACAAAGGTCCAAATGAAATTTATGAAGATTTTCTAGAAATGGAATGGAATTTAATTTTTCTGGTCCAAGTTTCAGACCCAAAAGAGGAAATAGTGACACGTGGAAGTCCGTACAACTTCGTTGTTCTGAACAGTCCTGAAACAGGTCACCTTGGGAAAAAGATCATAAGTCCCAATTGGTGAAACAAATTATGATATAACGTGTGGTTTTGGAATAGGGACCTATGAGGCTACCTCAGTGTGAAGTTTCAGACATAGAGGAGAATTAATTTCGGATATATCACAGAAGCAGTATCAGGAATTTCTGCAGAAGAAATTGGAAAACTTGGGCTTCCTATTCTGGGAGCTTCCCTCCGCTGTTTTCAGAAAAGGAGCACATTCAACAACTCACCTTGAAGAGATCTATCTGTCTATGCAATCAGATCTGAAATATTTTAATTTTTGAAAATTAGAGTTTCTCTAACAAACCCCAGATCAAGCCATCTCCAGAATCGGGACGGACACCTCAAATCAATAAGATCTAATCTTTTGCTATTTTGATTTGAGGTTCTCATTTTAAAGTGATATATCACATCAGCTTGATGATAAGCTTGGTGAAGTTGACAACTTCCAAGCATGGAAGCATAGGTTCTCACTAGTTCTTGAAGGAAATGAATTGGACACCCACATAAGTAGAGAGATTCTAGTTTCAGAGGGAGATGAGGCTAAAGCCTTACTCAAGAAGAACTTGGTCAAGGCCAATAAGATCATTAGTGATTCAATAGAGGATAATATTATACCACAAGTTTCTTCCCTAAAGACGCCAAAGATGTTTGACTCCTTGACCAAGCTATTTGAAGGGAAGAACATAAATTGGAATATGACCTTAAAAAACTAGTAGAAGAATGTGAAGATCTAGAATGCAGAGACCATACGGTCATACTTTACAAGGGTCTCTCAAATCGAAGAACAACTTGAAGCGGTAGAAGAAAAAGTGGAGAATGGAGAAGTGGTGATAGCCACCTTGAATGGTCTCCCAGGATCATGGGATTAATTCATTCAAGGAATGTGTGCTAGAAGGAAGTGATTACTTTCAACAGACTCTGGGAAGAAGAAGAAGCTCAACTCATAAGAAGAGAAGAGAAGATGGGAGAAATTGAAGATCAAGCTCTCACCATCCAAAAAAGATCCCTCAAGCGATGAGGAATATGAAGAACTCATCTCTGGAAGAACCTATTATCCATATTAGCATTTGGATAAGAAACGATGCTATTATAAGCGAAGAAGATGATGAAGCTGAAGGCTCAAGAATGAATCTACCCATGAAACAAATAAAGATAAGTATTCATTTGTCATTTCATGATATTGTTTTGTTATGCATTTTTTTATATTCAGTTAATGTATAATGCATGATAGAATGTTTGAATTAATGATAGTATACTACTAATATGCATGTGATGGGTAAGTAGCTCATGGTGCTATACAAATCTCCATTGTTGCTTATCTAGAATGAAACCTCTTTGCTAACATATTGAATTAGTGCACAATCTCAATATTGTCTTGGTAGAGATGGAAAGCATCAAGAAAGTTTCAGTGAGATATGGATGAATGTTGTATTGGCTAAAAATGTTGCATAATCATATATCTTGATGCAAAATAATTTTTCATCATGAATATACCTTATGAAATGTTTCTAACCATACAACTAATGCATTTGACTTGTAGGAAAGATCATGTAAAATCGCCTACAAGGAAAGAAGGACGAGACTTGTTCTGAATAACAAGTGACGATAGTTCAAAATGAAGAATAATATGACGAATGCAGTTACATCATTGATGCAGAACCTTCCAGCCATGAAGAAGTAACCAAGACGAAAGGGAATACTAGTTGAAGAAGAATGATGTCTAGGATGCATTATTGATACATGAAGGGAAGTTCGTATTTCCATCATGTAGTAGATGGAAACATCATGGGATAAAAGGAAATATTCGTAGCATGAGGCTTCTCACAAAAAGAAGGAAGAGACTATGAAGAGACATTTGTAGCCACTGCAAGTGAATTCACATGACAGACATAATCATGTGTTCAAATGAAATAAAGCCTTATATGAGCTTAGAAGACACCCATGGGATAACACATACATGAGGAGGTTGATGAAGATATTAACCTTTGCTGCAAGGTTGATAGAGGATGACAAGCTCACAGATGGGTGCAAGAATAACTTTTGAAAAAGTTCAAGATAGAGGACCTTGGTATCTAGTGATCCTAGATGGATACATAGAATATTAGTAGCAGAAGAAGCTACTTGTCACTCTAGTACATAATGTTTCAGTGCATAGAGTACAGAAGATAAAGGGATTGACTACAAAAGATCCTAAGGTTCGACATGGTACGATAAGATGGATAGATTACTGATGACTCTAGGCTTTACTCAGAGTAAAGTGGATTCCAACCTTTGCTTCAATATTGAAAGCGGAAGACCAGTGATGCTCCTGTTATGTGTCGATGCACTGCTTTCTAGGCATGGAGGTGTGGCAGAAAATCCCTCGGACAAGGGAAGTATGTAGTAGAGATATTGAAGAGGTTTAAGATGATGGACTTCAAGGCCATGACCGAACCTATGGCATCGAACTTGAAGCTATTGAGTGATGCTTCATCAGAAGCGGTTGATGCTATGATGTATCGTTAGATGATTGGGTCCTTGATGTACCTGACAAAGACAAGACCAGATATTTGCTTTGTTGTGAACACCTTGATCCAATTACTGACAGATCTGAGACATGTTCACTTGATTACTGCAAAGCATATTCTGAGGTACCTAAGGGGTACAGTTGATTATGGGCTCATGTATGAGGCAAATCAGAAGATTAACCTAGAGGTTTATGTTGATTCAGATTGGGCAGGTAGTGCCATCGATAGGAAGAGCACTTCAGGGTGTGTTGCTTCAGTATGGGATCAGGTGTGATATCTTGGTTTCGCAGGAAGCAATCCTATGTGGCACTGAGTATAGATGAAGCAGAGTATGTCACAGCCTGTTTAGCTAGTTGTGAGGCAGTATGGCTGAGGAAGCTGTTGTTTGATTTATTTGATCTCCAGTTGGATGCTACTTGTATACATTGCGACAACCAGAGTTGTGTGAAGTTGTCGGAGAACCCAGTGTTCCATGACAAGTCGAAGCATATTGAGATCAAGTATCACTATATCATGGATATGGTACAGAGGGGAGCAAAGAAGCTCCAGTATGTTGCGATAAACGAATATATAGCTGATGTGTTGACAAAGCCATTAGCTAGAGTGAAGTTTGAGTACTTCACGAAGAAGCTTGGTGTTCTCCAGATCGAGGTTCCCTCCAAAGGGAAGTGATGAGTCCGTGAGCCATTCTGACATGGTGAGAGGATTGGTTCCTTCCATGGTCAGATGTAAGGGCTAAGCCATTCTGTCATGATGAGAGGATTGGTTCCTTGCATTTCATATATGAGTGTTGAGCCATTCTGACATGACTGTAGGATTGGTTCCTACATGATCAGATATAAGCAGTGAATTCCATTCTTGGAATGGAGGCACTTGGTCAGTTACTAGGAAAGCTCAGTTTGGGATTGAGGGCCATTCTGATGTGACTGTAGGATTGGTTCCTACATGATCAGATGTGAGTATAGAGCCATTCTGAGGTGATTGTGGGATTGGTTCCTACAATGATCAGATGTAAGTGCAGAGCCCTTTTATCATGGAGGATTGGTTCCTCACATGGTTGAATGTAAGTGATGAGCCTTTCTAACATTAGTTGTCAGATGTAAGTGAAGAGCCCTTTCGGCATGGAGGATTGGTTCCTTGTATCGCCGAATGTAAGTGTTGATCCTTTTTGACATTGGTTGTCAGATGTGAGTGCTGGGCCTTTTTGACAGGGTTGTGGGATGTGTTCCCACATGGTCAGATATGAGAGTTGGGCATGCCTTTCTGATGTGACTATAAGATTGGTTCCTACACGATCAGATGTAAGTGCTGGGTGGGCCATTCTGACTTAGGGTCAAATATAAGTGCTGGAAAAGACCTACATGGAGGATAGGTCTACAACCAGCATGAAAAAGGGCTGGCTCTATAGAACTTCCTGTGATGAGAAGAATCGTGAGATACTACCCGTGATGATGATCCATCAATGATGATCCAAATCAAGTGATGATCCAGATCTAGTGATGATGATCCAGGTCGAGTGATGATCTAGATCCAGTGATGATGATCTAGATCCAGTGGTGATCTAGATCTAGTGATGATGATCCAGATTGAGTGATGATCCAGATCCAGATGAAGATGACGAGAACTCAATGATGATATAGATGATACAAAGAAGAAGACTTGTCCTAATAAATTGTGTCGAGAGAATACCTTCTTAGTTAATAGGGAGTGTAGATGGAATTGTAACTTCATAATGTATTCACTTATATATCTTATGTATTATACCTCGATGTTTATTCCGAGAAGTATTTGTAATGTAATTAAGTCATGTCATGCCTTGATGTTTCGATCGGGAATTTCTATAATGTAAACAAGCCATGTCAAGTCATTGTGGGTAACCTTCCTATTGTTCAAGGGTTAAAGTCCCCATAGTTGTGGGGACCTAGGGTTACTAGACTATCCTAGAGAAGTTGACCCTAGGTGAGTTATTGTAAGTCAAGGAAATAGTCCCCACCATTGTGTTAAGGATAACCCTCCTTGTTGGTCAGAGGGGCAAAGTCCCCACAAGTTGTGGGGCACTAGGGTTATTAGACTCTCCTAGAGATGTCAGCTCTAGTAAGTAATTGTTAAGCAAGGCCAACATGTTGGAGAGGACATTAAGTGAACAAAAGAATATAAATACAGAGTGAGACTCTCTATTTATCACACACACACTCACTCATTGGGGTGCATGAGTGAGAGAGAAGTTGCTGGGACAAGAGAGAGACTACTGCTATCGGGCGATCATCTTTATGTTTTTGGGTTTTACTTTTGGTGCTGATTCTATCTCTGAGGAAGTTGCGGGGTTTTCTCCTTTATGCTTTCCCCAAGGAAAATTATTTGTGTCTCTTGTCTCTTGTGTTTATTGTTGTGCATGTTATTCTCTTAATTAAAGATCCTAATATCATAATGCTATCTTTAATGATAAAAATCTAACATGGACATCCTATATTATTTCCCCCAAACAAAGAACAACCCCAATCCAAGAATCATTACTCCATAACAATTGGATAAAAACACCCCTTGGGCCTTTTTTGATGGTGCTTCTCAAAACTCGAAATGTGGGGGAGGAGCCACCCTTTTCCTGAGCCCAAATAACCACTTCCAAATATCAATGGGGCTGGGATCCGGAACAAACAACTATGATGAACTTATGACCTTGAAACTTCTTCTTTGTTTTGCAATTGAAAGAAATTGCAAAAAGATTCAAGTTTTTGGTGATTCTATGGTTGTTATAAATTGGATAAATAAGACTCAGAGATGCATAGCTTCTTCATTAGACACTCTATATGAAGAGGTTAACAGGACTCTTGAAATTTTGAATCAATCTCGTTCAAACATGTTTACAGGGAACGGAACATGGAAGCAGAAAAGCTTTCAAAGGTAGGATTGACCCTGTAATGGGGGTCCTGGAAAATCATAGAGATAAAGGACATAGAGGCCAATGAGTACTTCCATAGGCCTTTTCTTATTTTTACTCAATAAATCCTTTTTACAAAATATTTTTGGACAGTTCTTACTCAAGCAAAATGCAGCAGTTTTTTCAATATGGGAGAGAACTGTTAGAAATATCTCCTACTATTTTCACACAGAAGAAGGAAAACAACTCTTTCCAGTGCTTGCCTCAACCAGGAAGTTTCAAAGGAAATATTTATGATAGTCTTTTTGACTCATCATGGATTTTCTTAAGCTTCTATGTAAAAGAGAAGCAAATACATCAGAAATGATGTGACATCAATAAGTAACTCTACGAGAAGCAGGAACAATACATACTTTTTGTATGTAGTTTTTGATTAATACAATCATCTTTTTTGCTTAAGGAAAAAATATATATATAACTGTTTACGTGAAGGGTAAGTGTTAATGTGCTAATGGCTTCAAACTTCTGGTTTTCAACTTAGTTCTTATTTCAAATTTGAGTTTTTGTAATAAAATAGGATCTACATGAAGGAAAACATTTTTCAAATAACCAGCATAATCTACATTCTATGACTGTAATTGTTTGAACCTTCATGAAGACAATTTAATACTCAGAACCGAATACAAACTTTTAGGAAAGTAACTACATCTTTTCTTCACAAAGAAGGCATAATTTGTTATCATGTCTGTTATTCTTTATAGAGACCTAACCATTCTTCATGGAACAATATACAAAACAATGCTTCCAGTGCTAGGTTAAAACCGTACAGAACCATTACTATTAAACTCTGTAGTTACTGAACATACTTATAAACAAAATACACATGTAGAATTAAATCAAAGATAAATAACAAACATTTAGAACCTGGATAATTTGCAGAAGGGGGACAAACACCGAAAGGAAATCGTTCCACCCAGCCGTCTCCTGAAGTAGCCAATATTACTTGCTTAGGATCCTTGAGCATGTTCACTAAACCACTAGGACGAAAATTACTGGATAATAGCAAAAACAAAACTTGTTGAACTTAGCACTCCATAGCAGACTTAACTCAGCAATTCCACTTTAGCTATCCCCTCATCGACTTCCTTGTGTGCATGACTTTTCAGTTTGTAGCAGTAACATGGTTTATTCTCTTGGAAATAGAATGTAGTGAGCCTCCTGCTCAATTCGATGGTATTGATAAGATTGCCTGGGTCTTTGGGTCTGTTTTGGAATTAAATGAGCCACCTGCTCAGTTCCCCCTCTCAAGGAACATGACCACAATTTTAGATATTTTTGTTCCTGCAACAACTAGAAAGTGAAATTCTAGTGCTGACACTTGTCAATCATCCTTCTACAACTGCTCATTCCTCCTAGCAGGTCAGTGAACACTCTTTCAACAGTCTCATTTGGATATGTCTCTTCTATTGAATTACTTAAATAAATAAATGTTCAATTACACTCATCCTTAACCAACTTGGTTATAAAAACTTTACAATAATTTTAACATAATGTTTTCTAAAAAGGAAAAAAACTATTTATTTTTCAGTTCTAGGTGGGTTACACAAGACATATCCATGTTTTAGGTAATACATGACCAATATATAATATATATAGTAATAGTTATTAATATTATATTTAATATATTTATAATTATTAATTTATAATAACGTTAAAAGTTGGATCCCTAATATATCCTAATACATGACAACTAAATAACATATAATAGTAATATTAGTTAATATTATAACTAAAATATAATAATTTTATTTTATAATAAGCCTCATAAGTTGGTACCAATAAATTTTATATCATAACTAATATCAATATATAATTATTGCATAAGCAATATATAATAGTGATTAATATGAAAACCAATATATAATAATAATATATTATAATTAATATATTGAAATAATTTTATACATCATTAAAAGTTGGGTCAAATAACTTTTAAGATGGAACTGTGTATTTATTTATTTTTCTTTATTTTGGGTAAAATAAGTACATCAAACTTCGTCTTCATAACTTGATTTTAATATAAAATATATATTTGACGTAGCTTTGATAAAAGTGAAATAACCTTCGGAAGCTTCGATAAAATTGAAATAATATAAACAATTGCTTGCATAGCATTTTTTTATCATTTTCCGTAGGAGCCCTATTTTTCATTCAAATTTCCTCTAAAAATATTATCGAGATTGACCTTTAAGATCAAGATATCATAAAATAAGGATTCGAGAAGAGTATATTTTTAAAACTTCTTTCAAGATTAGGTATGGACACTATGAGTCTGTGGCCATGCCTTTTCGCTTGGTGAATGCACCCACAACTTTTATGTTCATGATGACTAGTAATAAACCCTCTATTAAGTATCTCAAAGTTTTTTAATATGATATCTATGTACATGTTCCTAAGGAGAAAAGGAGCAAGTTGTATAATAAAGGTGAAAAGTGTATCTTTATTGACTATAAAGATGGTATGAAAGGTTTTAAGATTTTGAATCTTGTAACTAAGAATTCTTTTTATAGTCGATATGTTGTGTTTAGAGAGGTCAAAGAAGTCTTGAGACAGAAAATGACTCCAATCCAAAAGGAAACAAAGAAAGTAGAGTTTGAGTTAAGAGATGAAGAATCTCACTCAATAGAAGTAGTTGAATCAGAAGAAGAAGAGCCTCATGCCTTATTTTTGAGGAGATCATCTCAAGAAAGAAGGAAACGATAAAGTTATTCCCGTCTTGATTTTTGGTATATTTTTTCTTTGTCTATTACTCATGATGATCCTAGAAATGTGAAGGAAGCTATTGATTTAGAGTACAATGAGCTCTAGAAGAAGACCATGGCTAAAGAAATAGATGCGTTGGACAAAATTGAAGCTTGGGATTTAATTCAGTTACCAAGTGGAAGAAAAGTCACTAGGATCATATGATTGTTTAAAAAGAAGTTGAATGGAGAAGGTAAAGTGGAGAATCAAAAATCCCACTTGGTAGCAAAGGGATATCCTCAGGTAGAGGGAACTAATTTTGGTGAAATATTTTCTCGAGTTGCAAAATTAACTTCTATTAGATTTCTTCTTGTTATTTTTGTTGATTTTGATCTTGAAGTAGAGAAGATGGATGTGAACACAACACTCCTACATGGGGCTCTTGAAGAAGAAATCTACATGAAGCAACCAGAAGGGTTCACAATAAAGGGAAAGAAAGATCTCATATGTAAACTAAAGAAGAATCTTTATGGTCGAAAGAAATCTCCAAGGATGCGGTACCAAAAGTTTGATACATACATACTTGGATTGGGGTTTGTGAGAAGTAAGGTTGATCATTGTGTATACTCCAAACATCATGTTGGTGATTACTTCATTAAAATAGTCTTGTATGTTGATGACATGTTGTTTATTGGAAACAACAAAGATGTCATAAAGGAGGTAAAGTCTCAGTTATCCTCCAAATTTGACACGAAGCATCTTGGTGGTGCAAACTTCATACTGAGAATGGATATTAAAAGAGATCGTACAAACAAGAAGATTTAGTTGTATCAAAGAAAATATGTTGAGGCAGTACTACAGAGATTTAACGTGCACGGAAGTAATCGAGTGAAGGTCCCTATTCCTATTGGTGTAAGTTTATTTGTAGAGAAGTGTCCCAAGGCACAGGAAGAAGAAAACGATATGTCATAAATACCATATGTGAGTGCAGTTGGTAGTTTGATGTGTGCAATGGTCTATACCAGATTGGATATTGCTTATATAATGGGAGTCTTGAGCAGATATATGTCAAAACCAAGCCTAAGAGCATGTAACAACTGTAAAGAGGCCCTTCATATATTTGCGTGGAACAATAGATTATGCAATTTTCTACCAAGGTAAAGCTTGACTAGATAGAGTAATAGATAGACATGGATTTGTTGATGCAAACTTGGCTAGAGATGTTGATCACAGAAGATCTACAAGTGGGCATGTATATAACCTATTTGGAGGACCTATCAGTTGGATAAGTAAGATACAAGATGTAGTTTCACTCTCAACTATAGAAGTTGGATCATTAGAGGAATGTTGGGGTCTAAAATGGGCCTCCTAAGGAAAATAATAAAATAATAGTTAAAATAATAAAATAATATTAATTAATTTTGGAGGAAGAAAGAGAAAAACTACTTTTTGTGTTTGTATTTTCGACATATTTCCATGTGTTTTTACTCAAATTTCAATTGGGAGAGCTCGTTGGATGCGGAATTTGATTCCGCATCCAACGAGTATCCACACTGCATACTTTTGACGGACCCCGCTACCCCAAAAACAAGAAATACCTGAAAAAACGTGATGATGACATCATCATCATGTTTTTTCAGGTATTTCTTGTTTTTGGGGTAGCGGGGTCCATCAAAAGTATACATTGTGGGTACTCGTTGGATGCGGAATCAAATTCCGCATCCAACGAGCTCTCCCGATCGAAATTTGAGTAAAAACACAATGAGTTATGTCGAAAATACGAACAAAAAAGTAGTTTTTTTTAATGACAAATATGTCAATTCAACCATTATGGTCAAGACTTATTTTATTGAAATTCTATTGGTTCTTGAATTCCAACTCACAAAAACTTATTTCGGCATGTTTTCTTATAAGGCCCATTTTAGACCCCAAATTTCCTATAATGACATGGTAGCCACTCATTCGATCAAAGAAGCAATATCATTGTAGATACTTTGTTTAGGAATTGGTTTTGTATAGAAATATGTAAGGTTAGATTGCGATAGCCAAAGTGAAATATTCCTAGCAAAGAACCCTCATTATCAAGCTAATACAAAGCATATTGATGTGCAATATCACTTTGTGAGAGATATGATTGAAGACAAGAAGGTGTTGTCATAGAAGGTTGACACCTTAAAGAATGTTGCAGACTCATTAACAAAGTCTCCCAGAACTAACAAGTTCTCTTAGTGTAGAGAATCTATGGGCATTGATGCCTTGAAGCTGTGACCCTATAAGTACATGAATAATTGTTATGCAAAGAAAAAAAGAGGGATAATGTTGGGTATGTGTTATCTTCTTTCCATGTGTGTGGTGGGATGCGTCTATCAATGATGTGCATGACGTTCTCTTCACGTAGTGCTCTATCGTATGCACCGGGCACATTGTGTGTAGTGCTTGCTCAAGGGGGTGAGACAGGGTGGAGGGGGGGTGTCAACGCCCTCTCCCTTCCGCGAAGCAGATTTTGGAAATGTACATTAGGAAATTTCCAATTGGAAACGACAGTTATCCAATTGTAGCAAGTACCAAGTTTTGTTAGGTTGTTTTCGACTATTCCTAGGATTTTTCTAAAAATATGTAATTTAATCTTGGTTAAGGGATTGGGGTTTATTTCTAATCCAGTTTAACGGATCACGGTATTGGATGGTGTGGAATACTTATATTTTGTATTGTGACTGATTCATAATGATATGAGAAAATATGATGTGTGGCTCCAAGCTTTGTTGGTTTTTGTGGTTAAGGGTTAAATCCAAGGTAAATCTCGGTGTTTTATGTCTGAATGTTGTGATATAATCTTTATTTTGCTTAAAAAAATATGTATACTTTGCATCTCTGAACAGATTTAAAATTTACATAAACTTTTCCATCTCATCTCAGGACTCTAATTGTTATATCTAGTTGTCTACAAATTATACATCAATCATTCCTACCAAATTCGATACATCCAAATTTATTTATACCTTGAAGGGGCTAACCTTGTTGAAATAGTTCTCAACAAGTTGCTTACTAAAGTCGAGTCCAATGAACCCATAGATCAAGCCAGGATCATATTGAATGGAATGATAAAATAAATTTAAAAAAATCAAAATCACTAGTGAAATGGAAAAATCACCAAAATAATGGCTTTTGATGCATAAAGCTGAGCACCACTTGCCATAATCCTAAAAGGCCTATAGGATCTCCACTACCAAGCTCTAATCATATCAATACAGAAATCCCTAAGCCAAGGCTATTGTCCTATGATAACAACCAAAAATTTAAAAACTCTATTGTCCTAATGTCCTTTGCTCCCCGTACTCAAAGGCTGTTATTGTAATCTCTTTTCTTTACAATGATCACTAATGTCGAGGTTGATATTTATTAATAAGTAACAAGGTTGATATTTATTAATGAGTAACCATTGTTTAAACGCAATTTTTACGAGCTCGGCCATCAACCATACGATCTTTATAATTTCAACGAGCTGGTTGATTCAAAGTGTTACAGCCATAATTGTCAATTCCTGCTATACAGACTGAATCTGATCACGAACTAGGCAATCCCGAACTCAATTCAACAGGTCGGATCAGGTATTACAGGTATTATTATTATTATCCAGTAGCTTTTCTCTATAGGCTCTACGAATGGCATGGAAATTTAAATTAAATCTTATTGTTATAATTAGCTATGAATTTTGCCTCGATTTCAGGCATGAAACGAATTAGAGACGAAGCTGCCAGAGAACCGGGATACATAGTTACACCTCGTACAATTTGGAGGTCGAGAACGAAGAATCCTCTTACTAAGAACGTTACAAAATCTTCATTCAATTCTTATTGTTATAATTAGCTATAAATTCGCCCCGATTGAGGCATGAAAATACTTCAAGTCGAAGATGACAGAGAACCGGGATACATAGTTAACACCTCTTATAATACAATACAAGTGTACGGTTCTCTTCCTAATTGAAGGAATGCAATACAAGTGTACAGTCAAAATCATTTCAATCAACGTCTTGAAAAACGCGGCGCAGAAGTCGGCTGCTTAAACTCTCCCGAGACGGGTGCGCAAGTGTTTTGCATGCGGGCGACGGTTTACATGATAACAGACGCCCCATATCATTCCGAAACCTGAGAGAAGAATCCGATAGTGGGGACGCTGAATTCGCAGTTGCCACCGTCAGATAAAAACTATTTAAACCGTCAAGTTGCCACAGAAAACACTTTCACTATCTAGCTCCTAACTGCCTTCAAGGATCGGAACGGCTCGTTCAAGAATCGGAATTCAGGATCTAAAGCGCGGAATTAAGGTATGTCGATATTGAGATTTTACTTTGAAACAATCAGTACAATAGCTCAGTGATGTCGAACTTAAGTTGTGTTCGTTTCGCTCGCTGGAACCTCCGGTCTGTGTAATGTGAGTATAGTATTTAGAAATGTGGCTTGTCTCCAAGATACTGCTTCCAAACGTTCTCAATAGACACAGTAGCTATTTTCTTTTCAATTGCTGTATTATTATGAATTACAGAAATATTCTGTTGTATACCTATTTAGACTAGGTTTCGAAATATGGGCTTCTATTTCTGACCTAAAATCTGGGTTAACATCAATAACTCTGATCACTTTCTTTCTTCCAATGAGATTCTTTATTCACGTGCGAAATCAATATCTGCAATTCCTCCACGGAATCGTTCTCTTTATCCTTATTAGGGTTCTAAATATGAGGTTATATTTATGAGAGACTTAGGTTTTGGAAGTCAAGGTTATATTCATGAGAGACTTAGGTTTTGGAAGTCATCAACTGATGCTTTATGTAAATTTTATTTTTGCTTTTTTTTTTTCTCATAAATTTGGATTCTTTTCTTTTTTTGTCATGGAATGTTTCGAAAGACACCGATTCCAAAGCTTGTTTTTCACATACCTAGTACCTTTGTTTTATTTTATATTTTAAGGTCTTCAACTACAGACATTCAACGCCCCCTTAAAGATCTTTTAGCTCATTTCTTCAATTCAAAAACGTGAGGGTGGAAGTGATTCCAGTCTTCTTTAAAGTCGACCTAAATTTATCATGAGTATTAGATAAAATTTTTATTGAATACCAACCAATAACTATCTTTTTTTTCTCCTCGATACCAATGTGAGCAAAAGCATTTTTGCAAGTGAAAAAAATCAAGCCTCTTTTGCTAACTCTTTTATTTTGTTTATAAACAATGATTACTTTAATCTATTAACATATTATATTAATTATTAAAATAGATATGTTGTGTGGGTATTCTTTTCATTTTTGCACTATGTTATGAAAAACTAAAAAAAAGTTTAAAGGGTCAATCATTTTGACTTTCCCACTCATGTTTGGTGGGAATGTAAGGATGTTTTTTTCATGAAATTTGAATTATGTGCAGGGTGAAAATCATGATTATGAAATTATGTGTGGTTTAAATTATGATTGTGAATGTATAAGTAAATTTAGGGAACTCAAAACCCTAAATTTTGCAAATTACCTTAATTTTATTATTATTAGGAATCTTAATAATTTTTTAATAAATTATGTAAAATTTCTATTATATTTAATAAAAAACATGCTCAAATAATTTCTTGAAAATGATTAAAAATGTAGTGGTGATGGGTTATATATATATATATATTAATATTTATTTTTCTATTTTTTTTAATAAAGATATAGTAATTTTTTAATATTAATATTTTAATATTAAGTTGAAAATTTTCCATTCTTATTTAATGTTTTTTTTAATATATATATATATATATATAACCTAATATATTTATAGTCATAATTTATTAATATTATAAATTAGTTCAATGATAATAAATATTGCATTTATCATTTATATTTTTTTAATGTTTCAATATAAAATTTCTTTAATAAAATTATTGTAAGTTATATTATGTTTTTGTTAATAATAATATGTAATTTATAGTTTATTATTATTATTATTTGATTAATTAAATTATTATTTTATATATATGATTGGTAAGTTTCTCTTTAATAAAATATTTTTATTTTAATTTATTATTATTATTATTTGTAAATAAATATTTTATATATTTACAAATTATACAAAAAATTACAGCAAGTAGATTAAGATTTTTCATGTTTATTAGTGAGTACTTATTAGTAAAGCTTGCAGATGATATATAACAACCCAAGCCTAGGACCCCTTCCTCGAAGGAGAAAACAGAGCATACAAAACTACCAATAGGTTGATCGCTTATAGCACCACATCATATATTTTTTGAACCCAATACAAATAGTTTCATCTCTAATGCCCATTACAAAAATTAAAAACTAAGTTATCTTCACAACCATAAACTTGACCATACATTTAAAAAAAAAAAAAAACAAGAGACAAAGCCTTGCTATAGAACCTAGGATTACATAGAAGGAGGAGACCCCCCATGTTGTGCAAACCATTTTTAGGTTGGATTCCATCACCCTTCACCATCCCCAAATGAGGAAAAGAGAATCCCAAGTGTGAAAGAAACAAAAGACCCAACGCCTTCCCAACAACATCAATCTTCATATGTAGAAGGAGGATATAAGAGTATATAAATATTTCTAGAAGGCTATGGGGACCTTATGCCTCCCTATTTCTCCTCACGATCCATCAAGAAACTACTTATGAGGCCCTTAATCACCCAATACATAGTTATAGTTTTTACATAGATTCCCTTATGATACTCTTAATGAACCTGGTTCTTGAACTAGCTTTTCATTATGCCCGAGTCTAGGGAATGCACATTCTCTAGTTGTTCGTGCTAAACCCCCTCCTCCATAATCTATAAATCTGCATGAATTGACAAAGTGATTGTCATGTGGTAACTGCATGTCGACTACGTTGCTCTGGTTTTCTCATGGATCATCCTTCTCCTCCTCCCATTCTCCACTTCCCCAGTATTCCCCCTAGGTTCCATCACCCACCCCACATAAAAATAAGATTGCACAATGTTATGCTCAATGCCAATCATGAGAATAACCACCTCGTTTGTGAACGAAACTGTCTCCACCTCGCAATATTTATATTGATCAACACACAAGCCTATGGATACATCGAATCTATCCCCATTAACTACCATAAAGGGAGAAAGGACAGAACAGTTACTCTGCATCATCCGTGATGAATGTACACATCCAACCACATATTGTATCATCCATCCTTACAAACACAAGAGGCTAGACTGTTGATGTACCTTTCCCTGCTTTGAGTAATCAACGCACACTCCAATCCACTCTGCCACCTTTCCCACCACCTACCTTCATAACTCTCTGTTGGTGAAACATGTCAGGTCGAACACTGCATGGAGATTGCCTACCACTTTGTCGCTTTCCCTTCTCACACCCACATCTATGGCCTTGAGATCAAGCTCTTCCAGTTGGAGACATCATGCTATGAGTTATGTTTCCCTTAGGATTTCCAATGGTCCTTCCCATAGTATTTTCCTTTTATTAAACCTAGTGTCAACCAAAATATATGCCAATTCGTTTCCTAAGCATTTTACATGTTTAAAAGTTAGGCAATGAGTTATGTGTCCCTTAGGATTTCCA
This sequence comes from Pseudotsuga menziesii, assembly GCA_001517045.1. Taxonomy (NCBI): domain Eukaryota; kingdom Viridiplantae; phylum Streptophyta; class Pinopsida; order Pinales; family Pinaceae; genus Pseudotsuga; species Pseudotsuga menziesii. Next base: position 135,237 of record LPNX011067067.1, on the reverse strand, counting down.
ATGGTCCTTCCTGATTATTATCCTTTTATTAGCCGTAGTGTTAGCCAAAATATCCACCAATTTGTTTCCTAAGCATTTTACATGTCTAAAAGTTAGTCCATGATTCTGGATTATTTTTTGGGAAAGCCTCTTTAACCCGAATTCTTGCGTCCAATGCTAAGAAAATTTGGAGACCTATTTACCATCTTTCATAGTCTTGGCCATTTTGAGAATTACAACAGAGTCTCCCTCTAATACAATTAGAATTGGGTTGTAATCTATGCCATTGACAAACCATGGTAAAGTATTTCTAATTCTATCACATTGTTGGTTTCGTTACCCACATATCCCCCATATAACCAAACGACTCCTTTAGAGTGATTGCGAATGGAGCCACCAAATCCTTCCACACCACGGTTTCTTTGAGGCCCCATCAAAGTTGAGCTTAAAGACTCTTTCTAAGGGAAGTGACCAACGCTCAAGATTATCCATCCACCTACTACCCAACATAGATTTACGAATGATTACCAAAATGGAGTTAACCCCCATAGGATGATAAAAAACACTTCTCACGCTCTGAGGCCTGGTCGACATTGTTAGGTTAGGCTAGGTAGTTAATCTGAGTGTTTCAAGAATATGAGATTGAATCGGGAACTAGAATTTCGTAGTACTTCAACATTGGTGTCTAAACACCCCGTGGTTTATGTCTTTCCATATTTCCCAAACCACAAACCTTTGAAACAATTGTCATATCTTGTCAACGATAGGGTTTGTGAATGGAACGTTAAACCAATATTTGATTGAGATATATGTTATACCTCGCAGATGAGCGTACTGATGGAAAATTCATAATTCTATATCCCAAATTGCTAAATAGAATGGACATGAATCAAGTAAGTGGTTCATGGTCTCCTTGGAATTTTTTCATAGGAAACGCCATGTCGAGCTAATACATCCTCTTCTCATGATATTTTCTTCTATTAGGATTATGTGTTCCATAAAAAACCATAGAAACATATTCACCTTTGTTGAGAGTTTCAATTTCCAAATATTCTTCCATTATGGAGGCTCTTGCCTTTCCCAATATTATTATATTATAATATAAGCTTTCTTTATTGTGAAGGTTCCATTCACCTTATATCTCCATCTCAACTTATTTGGTTCTGTCGACACCCATATAATTTTATCGTGTATCTACTCCCACAAATTGGTAAATTCCTCTTTCCCATTGAGATCCAGTCATTCCTTTATTCCTATCCAAGGTTTAAAGTCTTCCTACAGTGATGATCTTTCCCAATAATTGCAGCAAATAATTATTCGCTCATACAATATTATTCACCAAAACATGTGGAATATTTGATAAGCCATAAGGAAAGTATATATTAATGATATAATAGATAAGATATGATAAAAGATGATTACAATGGTTGATAACCCGCCTATTAAATAGGGCTTGGGGATTGTGAATGAAAGGTCATGTCCTTTCATCTTTAAGTATAATTAATTATGTTTATTATTAATTATTTAATTATTATATTTATTTTATGTTCGTTACATTGCCTTCCCCTTAAGGGAATCTTTGTTCTCAAAGATGTATTGACATTAATGTCTAACTTATTTTAATCTTGTCGTCTCGGGATCCTTTTTCATTTTTGTATTTGTGACATTTGAGGTTATGAGCCAATACGAATTACGGATTCCCCAGGAGAATTGTCACATCGTATCTATTGTGGTCCATCCCAGATCTATTTTTATCGGAGCTCTGAGATCTTTTTGTGGGACGATTTGTCTCAATTGTTGCTTAGTATGTCGATATTTTTGCATGTCTACATAATTCTTCTATGGATATTCATTTTGGCCTTGTCATTCGTCAAAATGACAATTATAATTAGGGTGTCTGTAAGGTGTAGGTGTTGTTTGTTCTTCTTTCTTTTGGACTGTGGCGAGGATTGTCTTCACTTCCTTGATTTGATTTTTGGATGCATTTTCCTGGATTGTGCTTCTTGGTTCTCCAGTAGATTGTTTATGAGTCTAAATCTTTTTTATTATTTCATCTTGTGATTTTTTTCCAATTTCTAACTCCATGATTAGATTCTGTAGTTCTTGATTACGATTATTTAGACACTGGTTTTCTTCCCGCTTTTCTAGTATTTTCCCTTCGAGGTCTTCTCTCGAGTTTTCTTTCTTGCTACTGTTTTTGAATTTTTTGATTTTTATAATCAATGTTTTGTTATGATTTCTTAATCTGAAAATTTCTTTGGAATGGCTTGATAAAACCTTGTTGACTTTTGTCAGTTCTAACTTATTTGTCTTCTTATTGTCGTCATACTGCTGTTGGAGTTCTTCTTTTTTCTATTTATGATGACGCAACTCTACTTCTTGATTTCCTTACCTCATCCAGACTTGCGCCAATTCACCATATTTTTCCATGATGAGTTTGTTTAGATTCTTTATTTCTTCTTCTAATTCATTATCGCATCCATATGGTGATTTGTTGTCATTTTTTGACTCTATGATCTGGTCTTCTAGTGTTTGATTATGAATTTTTAAACATGATATTTCTTTATCCTGATCAGATAAAATTTTCTTGTTATCTCTTATGGTTCGTTCTAGCTGTTGATTATGATTCCATAAGAAGTGATTCTCATCATCTTTCCACTCTTTCAACCACTTTTCATCTCAACCTCAGCTTGTAGACTTTTATTGATCGCCCTGTATTGTCCTAACTCGTTCACTGTAGTTTGTAGTTGTGCCTTCATTTACAAATATGTAGTAGCCATTGTTTGTGACTATGTTTCTACTTCACTTTTGTCTTCTTTTCTTATAGAAGGGTAGATACAAAAGCCATAATAATTCTCAATATGTCTCTTTTGAAAAAAACTTTCTTCGACTATTTCTTGTTAGGTCAAATAGCCCTCTTTTTTCCCAAAATTATAATTATTTTTATAAAATAATAATAATAATTATGATTATTATTTTTAAACATAAGTTATATAAAATAATATATAACCTTCCAAATTCTAGTCCTGAACTTTTATTTTTTCCAATACTTTTGTAAAATGCCAGTAGATTGGATGGTTGGGAGGAATGCGTGTTACCTTCCCCACCTAAGTTCAAATCTCACTTGCTTTTTTAGTAGCAATTTGTATGCATTTTTTTAATTTTTTATTTCCTTAAGTTTTGTAAAATGTGAGTAGATTGGGTGGTTGGGAGGAATGAGTGTTATGTTCCCCACCTAAGTTCAAAACTCACTTGCTCTTTACTAGTAGTTATTATGCACTTTTATATTCAAATTCAAACCCACTTTAAAAAACTAGGTGTGGTTTCACTTTTACCCTCTCTCTTTTTATTCCTTTTCCTTTTATCTTTTCTTTTTTTAACTTTTTTTTTCCTTTTTTTTCCTTTTTTAATGTTTTTCTTTTTCTTTTGGACAATGTCCAATATTTTAGGGAAACCCTAAAATAAGGCTACAAGTCAAGAATTAGACAAGGTCTAAGAATTAAGGCCAAATGCCCAGATGAGCCAAACTCTGATACCACTTGAAGCGAATAATTATTCGCTCATACAATATTATTCACCAAAACACCTAGAATATTTGATAAGCCATAAGGCAAGTATATATTAATGATAGAATACATAAGATATGATAAAAGATGATTACAATGGTTGATAACCCGCCTATTAAATAGGGCTTGGGAATTGTGAATGAAAGGTCATGTCCTTTCATATTTAAGTATAATTAATTATGTTTATTATTAATTATTTAATTATTATATGTATTTTATGTTCATTACAATAATGCTAACATTCATACCCCATGTTAAATTTTCTTAATCTCTTAGATGATGTTAAATTGGGCCATTCGGTAGGCCTCATGGATGGGTGAGCCAAAATGATTCGAACATAAACAACATTGCCAGAATTCTCCCTCTTGAACCCAATCTAGGAAGATCGTCTAATGATCTGAGCCAGCCACTGGGATAAACCAAGCCTAGATAACCCCACCCATTTGTGAGGATATATTAAAATATAAGAAACCAATCCAGATGAGAGCCATTATGCCTCACCCCTCCTTGCCTATTATTCAATGTAAGAATTTTATTGTTAGTTTTCAAGTCCACCAAATGAAGATCCTCAATAAACTATCTAAAGAGGATACAAGCTGAGTCTAGAACCCTCATTCCACCTTTCTTTTCCTCCAAGCACATTATCAGGTTAAAATCCTCTCCAATAATCCAATGCCTACCTCCAACCCAATTTCTCAATTCCCTCATATCCCTCAAGAACTAAGCTTAAGGGCCTACAACAATAGCCCATAAACATTCAAAATAATCTCTCATGTAGTCGATCCTACCAGATAATCTTCCACTTAAATGATCCTCTAAGAATCTATTAAATTGGAAACTGAAATCACATTGGGGTCCCGAAGAATAACCAGAACCCCTGTTATTCCTTCAGAAGTGACTTCCATCACTCCACATCCCTTCCATATTCTAACCTTTTAGGGACCTCCAATCCCGCTTATGTTCTAAGATATTATTTTCATTGGGTTAACTTCCTTAGAGATTCTTTTATCATTGGGTATTTCTATGATTCTATATGCATCTCTCCCACCTCTGCTATTCTTTTCCTGTTAGTTCTCCAACCCCTCTCTCCTTAAAATTTCTTTTATTTTCCTTGTTTCTTTTCCCATCAATCCCAATGGTTTTGTCTTTTGCTATTTTAAGAATGGATTCCTAAAGAAGAATAACTTGTTGGGATGACAGGACTGGTCAATCTCATCCAAATTTAAATCCCCAAACTCCACATTTTCCTCCTCCTCTCTCATTTCTAGGTCGAGCCAAAATTTGTTTCTTGAGATATCCCTTTCTATTGGCCACTTCCTATTTGACTGTTGGAGCGCTAATTCCCTCCTCCCTTTTTCATCACTGTTTTTCTCTTCGAGGGTAGTCCCATTCTCTAGTAACCATCAAGAGATTCAAAACTATTTGAGGCCATAAGTTTGGGATCACCTTTGTAATATCCTGAATTTTGGACCTAACACTTATAGGCATGTGTCTATTGATTATGATAATTATATTGATGCTTTTATTTTTTATTGGGTCAAAGACCCCATTACATATGAACATGATGATTTGTTTTATATATTGGGAGTAAGCCAATTATTTATATGTATATGCTTGTTTTTGTTGGGCATGGTCCCTGAAGCACATGATTGACGAGATGTTTTGTGTTGAGAAAGGAGCTCTAGAACACTTGAGTGATTGATGAATTTTGTTGAGCGAGAAGCTCTGGAGCACACGAGTACTTACCTTTGGGTTGAGCGAGAAGCTCTGGAACACATGAAAATATAATTGGATGTGTTGGGAATAATCCCTTGAGACTTCCATGTTGATGTTGAGCATAAGCTCTAGAGCATTGGATCCTTGGCCATTGTATCCCTAAGTGTATGGTACAAATATATCCTAGCATTTAGTGTTGAGCGAAAGCTCTGAAAATTGCACTATGTTTGTAACTCCCTGCTATAGGCGTTGAGTATGGGCTCTGGTAATCGATAGAGGTTACTGAAAAGAATTTAATAAAATTCCGAGTGAAAACGACTCAAGAGAAAAATATTGATCTCATCATACTTATTTATAAGTGATTAAATGAAATTTCAAATTTTTGTATTCTCATCAAAGTACTGAAGAACTACCACGTTATAGGAGGGAGATCCAACATGCAAGGATGTTTAGAGTTGCCTAGCCTAGTAGACCTAAGCCACCTATCTACTTGACCTTAATGAAGAATTGTCATTAAGTCTAGGGATCATGGTACATGATGCCCAAAGACATTGTTAACAAGTGTTATAATACTATGCATTTTATACATAGTATGTATAAAGAATTAATTATGATTAAATATATAATTAAATAAAAGAAAGAAGAGAATCTCCATCAATTATTATTATTATTAAAGGATTAATAAATAGTATAATACCTATGAAAGTATAACTAGGAACTAGTTAAAAGTTCGTAGGTTAAGTACTGAAAATTACCCCAGTAATTAAAAAAGGGTTAAATCAAGAAACAAATGGTTCTTGATTTAACTATCCCTTTGACCGAAAAGTATGTCCATAAAGACTGAAGCCAAGGAAAGTCTTGGGGGTTCTGATTTTTATCTTGGAGAATTATTATTCTGCCTATTCTTTCTGTCAAGTGTTTTCCTGGAGAACTTTCTCCTGCAAGAAAAAGAGGATTGATTCAGAACTATATACCAGTTAGGAAACCCTACCTTAGGAACTCTAAGCTACTTGCATGTTGGATTCCAACTCGGGGGGATCTAGATTAAACCAAGAATGGTTTCGGGTCATGGTTGGGAGGAACGTGGTATTTCCCAAGTTATTTGGTCATCAAAATCAGAGGTCATATCTATCTTAAATTGTTAATGTTGGTTATTTAAAAAGTGTGCAGGTTCAACCATTAAAGGAGATTCAGGAAGAAAAATTACAAGTATGAGTTCTTAGTATGTCAAAGTTCATTTCTAGGGTAAATGTTGGCTGCTTTATATAAATTCTCTTTATATATTTCTAACCCTAGAAATGATGGTCATGTCCATATATCCTAGGGTTACATTCCTAAAATCCAACCCTAGACTATCTATGCTATCTTCTAGATTAAATTATGGATAGGTTAGATGAATGTTTTCAATTTATCTACTAACCCTATGTATTTGATTTTCTAACTAGACTCTGCTAAGCTTTGTATTTTCTTCAATACTCCCTTGGATTGTAAATGTTATCATAGGTTGTATATAGCTAGGAGTGCATCTCTAAGCTTGTTTCTGTACTTATTCAATATTCAGAAATCATTATTGTAAACTAGGTGAATCCAGACCTGTTATTATTGCTCACCTATTCTTTATAACTCTACTGACATATTTCATTTTTCAGTAGAGACATGTTCAGATTTTGGTAGATTTAATCATAGGAGAAATATTAAAGAAATAAATATACTAAATAGATACCTTAGGGTATTACTTACAAACATAACTACTTTATATATATATATATATATATAAGGCCATCAGGTATAAACATTTATGAAATCTATCTATACATTTAATTCCAAAATTAAATAACTCATCTAAGACCTTTCAAGGTCTACCATAATAAGAATATACTAGTATCGAAACTTTTCTTTTAAACTAATTAGTATCAGAACTAAATAAATGAAGGAAGCATCATGACCATCCATGTGGTCCTTTACAAATCTTTGTTCATAATTCATACAAAAGAATCCACAGTTCTATCCATTTTCCATCTATACATAACCATACAAAAAATTACATAACTCATCAAACATGTCCATAACCAAATTAAAATAATAAATCTTATACTGTAATCATATCATATTAAAATAAACATCAAAATAATATTATAAATCCATGTATTGCAAACAGGAACATGAATCGAATCCTATGGGCATGCAAGCCCATTTTCTTTTATTTAATTAGAATACCATTCAGAACATTACATTAAGACCCTGCTTACCAATAGAGGTCGCGACAGCGATTCCCATGGATGTCCAGACCCAAGGAAAGGCCTTAATGAAAACCCATAAGTATTGTATGTAACGTCCCCAATCCTATGACCGGCGAAGAAGATGCTACCATACATCAATCATGCGAGCATCTATCCCCATGAACATGAAAATACATAAGAACCAAAATGCTTGAACATAAAATGATTAAAACATAATCATTCACATACACAGCAGAAGCAAACATACATTCATTTTGCATTGAACATGTTCATTATAATTCATTAACAGTAAATATAAATGTAGAGATGAAATGGTCAAGAATACTCATGTTATAAAGAATTCGTCCCACAACCAGCTATGTCGCTCCAATGTTCCACCCAACCATAGGCTAGCGTGCTCATCAATCTCTCAGCAACACGGCCACCCTCGAGCTGGGCATGATTTCCCAAGGAATAAGGGACTAAGTAGGCTTAGACATAGCTAAGGTACATAAGTTAGCCAACCCATACAGTAGGGCTTATCAGGATATCAAGGAGATGGGAGAATCTAAATGCTAAGCCGGTGAGCTCATGGAAGAGCTAAGGACACCTACACCAGAGCTAGCCTGACATCTAAGGCACCCACACACACCCGACACCAGGAATCAATCCCTTCTCTGCTTCAAAGTACCTCAAGCGCTGACTTCCCTTGCAGTGCTCTTTAGGGGTTGTGGAGAAGAAAGCCAACCATCTAACTCTATATGTGTGGCTCCCAAACCTAGGTTTCTCAAGCATACCCAGCTTTCAATCCCACTCTACACAGTCTGAAGACCAACCACTACTTTCCTGTAGCCAAACAAGCGCTTCACCGCTTGCACATGGGAAGATAATCCCTGAGTCGTTCTTGGCCCTATCGTGGCAGAAACGGCTCCCCAACACCCTACAGTAGAGATCACTCTATAAGGGGGAAACACAGTCAACAAAACGTGGATGAGGCCATAGCCGACGATCCACGAAGAAACCAGAGCCCCCGGTTCAACAATGAAGTGTTTGGAGAATACACAGTCTGAGCTCATAGTGAAAAACACCGAAACATTCCACAGTCTGACAATGGAAAGAGGGAAAATCCATCCTCTGAATGAACGGGAGGGAAAAACATATCCACAGGTCGGCAATCAGTGAGAGAAACTAGACTCCCAACATTGATAGGGGAAAAACATCAACAAAAACCACAATTGATATGGAGAAAACACATACGCAGACCACGAATTGGCAGTTGAAACACATACACACTGCCCAAAACACAAAGGTTCATTCACACGAAATCATGCGTGACAGTAATTGATTTTTCCAGCTCTGTGTGTGGAAAACAATGATGAATCCCAATCTGTGTGTGAGAGAACTGAACATCCCTGTGTGAGATGGACAGTGAAGAGAAATCCTTCTTGTGAGGTATGAATAGCCAAAACAAGCCAGATTTTTCCCCAAATAATGCGTGAAGGTGAACCAAACTGGAGAGAGTGGGAGAGTGGAAGCGTTCCCTGTTGTTTTTCCTTTTCCCCACGTGAATGGAATGATCCAGCTGGAGGAGGGTGCGTGTGGACAGGCCCACCACCCACCACTACCCAACAATAACTTCCTCAACCAAAATAGGGGTTTAAGGTTTGACACATGGATTTTCCCCATAGGGTCTAGGTTTAGCAATCCCCCCCCTTAACCTTAGGAAATAATTCCCTTTTCATTTAACGTTGCACCATTGTAGCTGGATATAGGTTTGTTTTAATTGATGTGCATATTTACATGATGCCAAACTCTAATGTGCCGGATAGCATGATATACCATCGACAACGATCGCAATTAATGAAACACACACAACCAAATCGATGGTGGGGATTTTTCCTTTAGCTCCACAGCATGATTAATTACAAAATATACATCATGTATCTTTAAATGCAAACAGGGTCAAAACCGGGGTATTACAATCCCCTCCCCCTTGGAATAACACTGTCCTCGGTGTTCCAATATATATACAATTTGCACATCAAATTTCAAAATTTTGCAGATCTATCCCACATTCAATTATTTATTTGAACTTTGAGGACCAAGCCCCTTGGCTTCCATGAGCTTCTCTTGCTAGTTATCAGCTTTCGGCTCATCCCCAAGTCTAGGGACTTTTCTGTATCTTGAACATCTCTCCAAGATTTTATTGGGTCTTGGCAATTGTTTGAAGAAGACTTCTAGCCAAGTCAAGCAGCTTTTGGTCTGCTGCCATGATCAATGTGCACCATGGACTTCACTTTTCTCACCTGTGAAATGCATCATTGAAATTCTGTTTGACCAAGCATAATATAGGCATTAAAATCAATCAATTTATTGCCCAATTGGCATGATAGTCCAAGTATCATCAAGGGGACTTTCATATTTTTCATGCCTTCCCAGCAGGCACATGAGCTCATTCATGTCCATTCTTGGGTAGGGATTTAACTATTCCAGCATTCATAATTATTTTAAGAAAATAGACACATTCTAATTTCAGCCATACATTCATTGAACAATCTTATGATTTCACAATGCATAATTATATATATATATATATATATATATATATATATATAATTAAAAGGCAAGAGAGAGAAGAAAGATTTTTTCCCCTCCTTGTCTTGTTCCATCTTGGAACCCACACCACCGTTGTGGATTTTCATTCTCTCAGCCTCTTTCACTTCATATTGAATGCTGGACCAATCCCTCTTGATCATGACACTTAGTGTCTCTGTTCTATTTCAGACCTCTCAACCATGGGGCCTCCTCACATGGTTTGTTTTGGCCGCTAGGAACTTCACAGTCTCACTAGGATGCTCTCATAGTACTCACTTCCAGTGATACCTATATTCAAACATTGAATAAATTCACATGTTTAGTTTAATATCATCAGTTTTTATCTCTTAAACAAGAGCTTAAAACATCATAACCAAATCATATACACATGCATATTCATAAGCAAGAATTGCAAAACAATCCAATACTTATCTCTATTGTGCGTTTCTTCGTTGGTCCACAGGATCCTGCTTCGCTTTGTAAGCCTTGGGATTGCCAATGGAATTTGGATGTTAGGTTAGCATGCATGTTGCTTCACAACATCCTTTTATATATATATCGAGCATAGTCAAGCCAACCTATAGTTGGGTTTATCAGACCGTCCAGCCAAGCCAATATACAATTGGGTTTATCAGGTTGCAACCACTCAAGACAATTCACTGCTAGGTTTATCAGGCTACTCAACCAAGCCAGCTAGTAGTTGGGTTTATCATAATGCGGTTAGTCAAGCCAACACTGTAACATTTCCATAGTTTCCACAACATCAAATAATTACACAGTCAAGCCAACCTTCAGTTGGGTTTATTAGACCATCAACAAATCACCTACACTTATATCAACAATGCACTTATATCCACAACCAATCATTAGCCAAGCCAACACCATTGGGTTTATCAGGCCATAAACAATAACACATGCACTTATATCAACAATCAATCATCAGCCAAGCCAACACTATTGGGTTTATCAGGCCATCACAATAACAACCATTTCCAAGTTTCATTTCTAGTAGTGAGCTCTAATTCCACTACCCCATATCACACAAGAGACCACTCCCTTCTCTGAGTTGACAGTTCCTCAGGAATGTCTCCTTCTCTGTGCTCTTTAGTAGAAGGTAGGATGAGCCCAAGCCATTGTCCATTCAGTGTACAATATCAGACTACATTTGTTTATCCTGACAACACAAACAATATAAGCATATTCATTAGTGTTATTGCTCTGAAAATCGTAGTCATGTTTCATATCATTCTCTATCAAATATTGAGACACCAAGAGTTCATCCACTACCTAGGGTGTAATCAATATTGAAAACCCTTTCATGATCCGACATCAAAAAAAAGTGCACCCTTTTCCGGTGTGAGCCATGTAGGCCCTATTCATACTCAAGCAATATGCCATAATGGAAATAAAATCAAAACATGATCTGCATATTGAATTTAACAATTTGACATGCATAGTCTTAGGTAGGGTCACGGAACACTTATCCATCTGCCGAGGCAGTATTCCTTCGTTGAGGAGGGATGGGAACTCCCTTCTCTGAGTTGATAGTCCCTCGATTTTCCATCACAATTCCTTTTTACATTTCATCTCCACACATGTCTTACCGACACAACCTATACCATCTCACTCATGTTGCTTACCAAACATGGAGTGCAAATGGGACATTTCCAAAATGTCCAATGGAGTTTCACCCAAAACCCATTTCCAAGCTAAGGGAAAACCTTCCCATGAAGTTTGGCTCCTGTAGGCCATCACACATGATCTTCCTACAGTGTGTACCCCTGGCACATTCATCAATAGCCAAACAGTCAATCATTATCTAATAATACAATTCAAATTTGACTGCTCCATAACCAAGCATTGACATTAGTAATTAAATTCAATGAGAATTTGCAACTCTGTTTACTACATAAATTGATTTCCTTGGCAATGAGGTGATCCTCAATTGTGGGTCTCTTGTAAGCAGCACCACTGTGCCCATTATGATTTTATGCTTAATTAGAATAACATTAACACCCACTTATAATACGTCGTCTTGACACAATTCTATGCAAGCCAACAATGATTAGTAGTTGTCAGCAATTTCCCAAATCTGAAATTTACAATTTTAAATTGACAATTCATTATGCATACAAACTATTTTTCACAACCACGATACTCTTCTCATGAGGTTTGGCTATTTCACAGTGTATATTCGATCCTTGGTCATGGTCTTACTGACATTGCCATGCTCCAAACAATCTACCTGGAACCTGAAATTCAATCAGCCAAACACTTGGTAAGTCTTGATGCATATAATTGTTTTTCCATTGTTGCAACAATCACTGAAGCATTTTCAGAATTATAAAATTCAAATGCCTCCAACTGTTAGCATATCAATACTACTACGCAATGATTTTCATACTAAAACTGCAAGGTATAGTCACATCATTTATGCAATTTTCAATGAATTGTTTAGATACTCGTTACTTCACAAGCGTATTATTGCACCACCTTGCCCTTCCATAGAGCATTTCTGGCAGCCAATTGATCATGAATACCCTCTTCATGCACTTACTATCCTACATTGACATCAACTCTTGAAATGGTTCCAGAATTTTCATCAATTCATCATTTCAGCCATTAGTTATTTATAATGACACATGCACTATCCTTATGCATTCATGCATTGCATCACAACATTTGCACCCATACTTATGTATGCATATCTACAACATTTACTCATACTTTTCATATGCACCCATTCAATGGATAACTACAAGATTTATAAAATATTTTCATGCATACCCACTCAATGCTACCTTGCATTGATTCAGGAATACTATGAATTCAAACATACGATGCATGGCCCAACCATGACTACTTCATATAGGATGCATGATTATAATCAAAATCACCAGTGCTTACCTTCCTTGGGCTACTAAGCACATAACAACATAATACAAGCATGACACATTTCTCTATGAATGCAGTATAAAATTCAAATACCGACATGGTATGAGACCTCTTGCTTTTACCACTCCATGCAATTGTCATAATTAAACTCTTACCCTCATGGGTCCTACTTACACCCTTGACATTACCAGTTTGGTTGGTCCCTTCCAGGAGATTACAGAAGTTGCTCACCAACTTTTGATCCTGGTTTTGTTGCCTTATCCCTTTCTTCATAGGGTTACTGGTCACATTCATTAGCATCAGCAACATACTCAGCCATGTCCAGGTTGTTGTTTGTTTTCCACTAATTCCAATACCAATGCAATAACTACCATTAGTGGTTAATTATACATGTATAATTATTACTAATCTTACCAACATGTAATATCCTATGCATGCAAGGCATATCTTCATACATTTCATGTATGAAACTTATAAATGTAATTATGATTAGCAAGACAAGGTTTAAGGAAATTTGCTATTTCAAGTCCCTCATCCCTGCATGGAACTCCCTTTCCACACAATAGCTGGTTGACGCCATGCTCTTGCTACCTCTAGGCATGCAATTCTGGGATTTTTCCATATTGATAGTAGCACAGTGTTTTTCAAGCAATTACTATCACTTTGTTGCTCCACACTTAGATTCTGGTGACTCTCCCTTGTTCTCTGCTGGATAAGCTTTCCAACGCTTATCCACATGCTTAATTCTGACCTCGGGTGTGAAAACCACACCACTTCTTAGAATGATGGAAAAACACACAACTGTATTTTGGTTGGGAATGCTAACTTCAGTCACCTAGGGTTTTCTTCCTTTTCATCCCTGTGACCACTGACAGTCTGCTGAAATCCGCTGAAATCCTAGTAAACGGAAGTTGAAAACTTCTTGAAAAATCACTGAGAAATTCTCTCAAAAACCCCAATTTCCTTAGGCCCAATTGGACCTCTTCCCAGCTATCTTTCTGATATTTCCATGGTCAAAACACCTAGTTCATCGATGGTCTATTTGCTTACTTATCTCTGGCATTTCAGTGGTAAAATTGACGAAACTTTTGATCTGTATCAGCGAGAAAATCATCTATTCATCGGGTGTGCAGTCCCTTGAGCAGCTGCAATGGCGGAACGTGATCTTACTATGGTTTCCACAGACGTCTATCAGCTATCAATCCTACTATCCATCAGGTGGATAGTGCTTTAGACTACCTCAACGACGGATTTAAGATCCTTTGATTCCTTTCGATTGGCGGCCTGATCGTAAAAAAATTTCCGATGACTTTATACTCTTCAAAGTTTTCTTCTATTCAGATATTCTCCTTACTAATCTCCCGGCGTTTCGGTGGTTGAAACCTATGACTTTCTCTGCTGTATCGATGGGTCACTTGTCTATTCCCTTCCACCGTATCGACCCTGCAGTGGTCTACTATTTCGAGTTTCATCGGCAATTCATAGGTCTAATTTTGTCCACCTAACCGCTGCGTTGGCGGCCAGGTTCCCTACGCATCAGACGGTTAGTCCTTTTAGCTTCCGCAATGGTGGCCCACAATATTCCTATGTATTCCACAACTCACGACTTTGTCGGTGGTCGGAGTGACTAGTATTTTGTGGCATCGGCACTTGGATGCTCATCGGGTGATCAGTTCTTTATGTGGCCGCAATGGCGTCCCACGATCTTTCTATGCCTTTCGCAACCATAGGTCTATCGGCGGTCAGAACAATGTCCATTGGAGGAATAGTCTACTAATTATATGCACTAATGGATGTTTGATCAATTGAATTTATCCGACGTAGCTCATCGGCTACTGAATCATCTAAGCATCGGCAATGTGATCAACTAACAATCGCCGATGGCCGATGATTCTACGGCTTAGAAAAATTAAATTTTTTTTTCTCTTTAGTCTTCCTTTCCACTGCTTCATTAGCTCAACTATATTCTATTCATCAGCGATCAAGCAATTGTTTGTCACCACTATAGTTATGAACCTGAAACTACTGTTCACTAAACACCTCGGCATCGACGACTGGAAGGACTAGTGCATCAGCGGAGTAGTTCAATCAGCAGCCACAACTATGGCTTATCAACTTCGATCCTTTTTCGATTGGCAGCCTAATCCGCTAATTATTTCTTACCAGCAAGCTGAAGCACATCGGCATCGGGAGTCAGAACTTTTCCTCGTCGAAAGACTAGTGCTCTAGGCTTCTGCAACTGCGGGCGCACGAACCACTAACGTCTTCTGATGGACAATGATTTCCTTACTTAGAGAAATTTTTGAAATTTCTTTACTATGTCGACGGTCGGAGGCTCTATCCATTGAAAGGCTACTCCTCTAGCTATCCATAATGATGGGTTTACAATTCCTTGATCCCTTCCGATCAGTGACTGAAACACAACCATCGCTGCATCGATAAGCGGAACCTGTATCTGTCGGAGGATTAGTGCACTAGGATTCCACAACGGCTGTGCTTGAACCACTAATTCCTTTTGCTGTTTATCAGTGATGAATACCACTAACATGTTTCGATGGCCAATGATTTTAACACTTAAACAAAATTTCCCAAAATCTTTCGCTGTCGAGTGGGCTTCAAACTAACATTTCTGTTGTGTTGGAGGAACTTCACACTAAGTTCTCCAATGAGCCGACGGTCGACGAACGCAACCTTTCCTTAATTTCCTTATAATTACCGTTCGCCAGGTGTCCTTCCCACTAAGTGCTTCACTGCATCGGAAGAACTTGTCACTAAGTTTTTCGATGAGCCGACATTCTAGCACTTATAAAATTTTGTGAATTTTTGTCTTTGCCCATTTTTCCTGGTTTCTTCTGGGCAGTAGGAAACCTTCCCTTGTTAACTATTTCTCATGGCCCTCTAAGGCCCAAATGATGCAACATAAGCTCTGTCACTACATCTTCATGGCCCATTCAAGCCCATGCTGCAACCAGAGCTAAGATACCATATTGTAACGTCCCCGACCCTCTGACTGGCAAAGAGGACACTAACATACATCTATCATCCGGGCATCTAGCCCCATGAACATGAACATACATAAGAACCAAAATGCTTGAAAATAAAATGCTTACAACATAATCATTCACATACACAACGGAAGCAAACATACATTCATTCTGCATTCAACATGTTCACTATAATTCATTAATAGTAAATATAAATGTAGAGACGAAATGGTCAAGAATACTCATCTTATAAAGAAGTCATTTCACAACTAGCTACATCACTGCAGTGTTCCACCCAACCATAGGCCAGCGTGCTCATTAATCTCTCAGCAACACTGCCACCCCTGAGCTGGGCATGATTTCCTAAGTAATAAGGGACTAAGCAGGCTTACACATAGCCAAGGTACATAAGTTAGCCAACCCACATAGTAGGGCTTATCAGGATATCAAGGAGCTGGGAGAAGGTAAATGCTAAGTTGGTGAGCTCATGGAAGAGCTAAGGATGCCTGCACCAGAGCTAGCCTAACCTCTAAGATACCCACACACACCCGACACCAAGAATCAATCCCTTCTCTGCTTCACAATCCCTTAGGCCCTGACTTCCCTTGCCAGTGCTCTTCTGAGGTTGTGGAGAAGAAAGCCAGCCATATAACTCTCTCTGTGTGGCTCCTAAACCCAGGTTTCTCAAGCATACCCAGCCTTCAATCCCACTCTAGACAGTCTGAAGACCAACTACTGCTTTCTTGCAGCCAAACAAGCACTTCACCGATTGGACAGGGAAGACAATCCCTGAGTCGTTCTTGGCCCTATCGTGGCCAAACCGGCTCCCCAACAACCTACAACAGATACCACTCTGTAAGGGGTAAACAAAGTCAACAAAACATGGATGAGGCCACAGCCATCGATCCATGAAGAAACCATAGCCCCCGGTTCAACAATGAAGTGTATGGACAATACACAGTCCGAGATCATAGTGAAAACCACTGAAACATTCCACAGTCTGACAATGGAAAGAGGTAAAATCCATCCTCTACGTGAACAGGAGGGAAAAACGTATCCACAGGTCGGCAATCGGTGAGAGAAACCATACTCCCAGCATTGACAGGGGAAAAACATTAACGCATACCACAATCGATATGGAGAAAACACATATGTAGACCACGAATCAGCAGGGGAAACACATACGCTCTGCCCAGAACGCAAAGGTTCATTCACAGGAAATCATGGGTGACAATAATTGGCTTTTCCAGCTCTATGTGAGGAAAACAATGGTGAATCCCAATCGGTGTGTGAGAGAACCAAACGTTCCTGCGTGAGATGGACAGTGAAGAGAAATCCTGCCCGTGAGGTATGAATAGCCAAAACGATCCATAGTTTTCCCCAAATGATACGTGAAGGTGAACCAAACTGGAGAGAGTGGGAGAGTGGAAGCATTCCCTATTGTTTTCCTTTTCCCCACATGAATGGAACGATCCAGCTGGAGGAGGGTGCGTGTGGACAGACCTGCCACCCACCACTACCCAGCAATTAACTGCCTCAACTAAAACAGGGGTTTAAGGTTTGACACATGGCTTTTCCCCATGGGTTCCAGGTTTAGCAACCCCCTCCCTTAACCTTAGGAAATCATGCCCTTTTCATTTAATGTTGCATCGTTGTAGCATAATTGATGCGCATATTTACATGATGCCAAACTCTAATGTGCCGGATAGCACGATATACCATCAACAACGATCCCAATTGCCGAAACATACACAACCAAATCGATGGTGGGGATTTTGCCTTTAGCTCCACATGACGATTAAATACAAAATATACATTATGTATCTTTAAATGAAAATGGGTCAAAACTGGGGTATTACGTTGTATGTACAAAACAACAACCAAATCCTATAACCATTCTTACAGAGGCCATGCTATTTGTCAATTCATATGCGGGTTGTGGTTACTAAAATACATCCAATACAATATAAACAAACAAATGAAGACATTAATGTCGAGGTCCTAAGACCCTAATCCAATCACGGACTCAACCAAGTTTTAATTAAATACATAGTCCTACCAAATTAACCCTACGCTATAGTATCATAGCACTATGGGAAGGATCATGTCATTCACGGCATGGCCTATACCCATGCTGTCCATATGATTAAAATGCAAGCTAGGTAACACCGTTATACACAGAACCAGAGGGGGTGCGACTTCACTCCACAGTCGAAGCCATTAAAACCTTGTTCAAAATCTAAGTCTGTAATCATATGCCCGAAGGCAAATATTAAAAACCCCACATCGAAACCCACATCTTAAATCCCCAACCAAGAAACAATCTATGCGCAGTATTCCCAAGAGGGCCGAAAGGTAGCAAGTAGAAACTTGCTCACAGGCTTACCGTGGCCACAATTGCAAACGTTTGGAGCCCATAGAGTTAAAGCAACACTACTCTTCATTCCCTTTCGGCACCTGCAAAACACAAGAAGAAATAGGGATGAGAAGTATTGCCACGTGAACAAGTAATAAACCAAACAATGTGTAGGCATATAAACCCAACGAAGTCATACCTCATAGTATGGAGGTCTCCTCCATGGTTTTCCCCATGTGCAGAGCTGAAGTGAAAAAACCCCAAATGACAAACACAATGCACAACCATCGTGAGCCAAACCTAAGGGAAGGCTGTCATGTTTCTCCAAATGCATTGAATGCACTAGCTGGAAACCATTAAAGCCATATAAAAACCCACTCTCCTTAGTTTATGCTTCACTGCATTACAACGTATGACCACCTCCCACATGAAGGCTTAAGCCCTACTATTGTATGGTTTATACCATACGTTATAGTTTTGCCACCCTATTTCATAACACCTTGTAACATTACAACATATACACTATAAGCGAGGTTATTATATTACAATGACATGGTTTAAGTGCAAAGTCCATTTATGGTCTACGCTAGCCTTACGTCAACCCAATACTTATCTATTTAATATAGTGTATATACCATACGTTTAAAAACTATTAACATATGAACCTTAGGTTTAATAAATAAACTCCACACCATACAATTAAGTCCTAAGCTTTTTCTTAAACAAACATGGCATATGGAATATGCCATGTTAATTACTTTAACCCTTATAAATCAATGGCTGGGTTTTGAAGGCCACATATCTAACCTACAAAATGGAAAGATGTAAGAGGAGTTAATAATTATTAATAGACTAAAACATAAATTGTAATTAATGCCAAGATATGAAATAAAGAATTTAAAAGACCTGACGGGAGTATAATTATTGAACAAGAGCTTTAGCAGTAATAGTTAAATTGACAAGAATAGTAACTATACCTATTATAATTCAGAGTCAATCAAGGAACCAACGTCAACAAACAGTATGATCTTTAAGGTCAGAACTTTCCGTACACTTTGAACAAATTTCCGTCGCAAGCATGAACTGCATGTAAATAGGATGAGTGCTTTAGTTCAGAGAACTAAGTAATCCTGCATAACAAAGTAATACTTTACCTCTCAAACTGTCATGGGAGAACTAGTCCCTCCACTCTGCCCACTTTGTTTCCAAAAAAAATGGTAAGTTAGGACTCCATAATTAACAAGTGTGACAATACAGAAAGGATGAAGCACATATATCCAATGACGACACATAAGCGACAAAAGTGTAAACATAATACTAAGTAGTAAACAGCCGAACAACATCATAAGTAAAATACATTAAAAGTAATGACTGGAATATAAACAATAGAATGTAAGAACAACTTACGACTAAACAAAGGTACATAAAGTGTACGATAGAGTTCCGTAAGTAAATAATGTTCCGTCTAGGTAGTTTTTACTAGCCTGTATTTATTTTTTCGATTTTTGGGGACATTACAACCTCCCTCCCTGTTGGAGGAGCATGTCGATAAGTCGACATGAATGATAGCCGACTTAGTCGATCAACTGACTAAGTTGATCAGCCGACTTAGTCGATCAGCTGACTAAGTCGGTCGGCTGACTAAACTAGAGATTAGGTCAGCCACCTAAGGTCGTTTCGGTTCACCGAACCGACAGATAGTTATTTTGTAACTATTTTGTAATCATATATATTAGTCTGTTGAGCTAGATGAGAACGCGTTTCAGTTCTCTGTGTTGTATTGACCCATTCATGTAATATAATCTGTTAATTCACCTACTTGTTCTTCTCTCTTGTCTTTGTTATATGTATGTTTTAGTATGTATTATTGATAACCTTATGTGATCTATGAGATTACAACATTGGTTCCATTGCTGGTAGTACATGCCTGAGATGTATGCAAACAGAGGATATCAGAACAAGAGATTAAGGACTGGTGGGACCGTAAAGTTGCAAACTGTTTGCAAAATTACACACGAAGGAACAGATTAACAATTGCACAAGCAAAAGCAAGATTCTTTACAGAAACACATGAGAAGTTTGTAGAATCAGTGCCCCAACTTCTGAAGAAACTCCTAGATGAAAAATTCGGAAGGGACTAAAGACCAACAGTTGCTGGAAAAACTGATTTGAGGAGGAAGAACAAACTTGTTAGAGTGGTTTGAGAAAATCGCTGACAACTTCTGTGAGGAGCAAGCAGTAGAAGAAAAAACTTCGGGGGAAACTGTTAAGGATAAATTTTACACAGACCTCACCGAGCAATTTCTGTGCTCCTTACCGACCTTGCTGTTTAAATTTCTGATCGAGAAGGGAGTAGCTCATATTGTCAAACCTCGTCCAACACTTCACGGACTTCCATCAAACTCTAACTAGGCGGAAAAGCAAAAGAGGTGGGAAAAATTCATTGCAGAAAGGGAGTCGGAATACTTCCGAAGCAAGTAGACCGAACTATCCACGCTTTCTAAAAGCATTGGGTAGGCTATGGGGGGGTAGATGGTCACATGTCAAGATAAATAGGAGTGGATTCTAGTCGACCAGAGACAGATACCATTCACCAGTAATGAGAAATTTCCCAAAGAGGAAATCAAGAATATAGTATCACACAATGGTATGTCGAACATTCAGAAAATAGAGAGGGAAGAGAGACAACAAAGGAGGGAAGCAAGAAGAGAAAGAGCCTTAGCGCTGCATAGAGGAAGGAGTCCTAGGATGACTGACCAGGAAAGAAATCCTCCAGAGTCGGGTCATGACCGACAAGAAGGTGTGGTAGAAGAGGAATCCCCTAAAGAGGAAGAATTGTGGATAGAGCAGCCAGAAGCTCTCCAATTAAGAGCTCCCCATGAAGGAACAACTCTCTCTCCATTGAATCCATGTACCCAGATACAAACTATTGTCGAAGAGGACCTCCAACTAGGAGCTGGTGACTTTGGTATATGGATTCGACTATATGACGAGACATACACTGGATGACACCTCATTATCAATCGACCAGGGGAAGGAAATTGGGTTACCTTTCAAGTGGTACCCTCCAACCAAAGTATCCACTTACTCTTACCAACACATGAAGGAGCACAACCCCTGCCAAATATATCTTTGGAAGACACAGAACATTCAGAACTACGGACAAATAGTAGCAATGGGATGTCGACAAGAGAAATCAACACTAACTGACCACTGGTCAAAGAAGAATTGAAAACCAACGGGAACAAGAGTTTCATTTACCATAGTTCCGCAGAGAGGAATAGATCACTAAACCCACCACCCCCACCCCCACCTCCACCACCTCCACCTCCTGAAAGTAGCGATAGTGATTCCAACATGGGTCATGGGTCGGCACATATTCCTCTTTATGAGGGGTATGAGGACCCCAGACGACACTGGTTCATCTGTAAGTCAACTTGGGAGGCTAACCAGGTTACAGACGAAGATAGACAGATGGCACAGTTCGCTGGTGCCTTGAGGAAAAGGGAATTATCTTGGTATATGAACTTTTTTGAAAGACAACCCAGAGCAACCAAAGCTAAGATCAAAGTGCAATTTCTATCATTTTTCAAAACTCCAGACGCAAAACATGTAGTAGCGAAAAAACTGAAAACCACATCATAGAAGCCGGGAGAAACTATCCGTGACTATGATAAGCGATGGAAAGACCTTCTGAGCCAGTTGGACTATGTTATAGATGAACAATTACTAATGTAGTGGTTTCTTGCAGGTTTATCTCAGAAAGTTCATCGACATATAAGTTTGGAAACATTCAAATCTTACGAAGATGCGCTCACAAAAGATCTCCAAGTGGAAATGGATGAGGATATACCAGCATACTCCATTGATGATAGGCTAGAAGAATATATGGAGAGTGTACAAAAGTCTTTAAAGGAGTTAAACACCAAAAATTAGGATATCTAGTGCACAAAGTGCTCGACGGCCAGACATTCCAAAGACAACTGTCGACATGAATACAACCGACAGGACGTTTGATTCATGCAGATGGAATGTTTTTGTGACATTTTCCAGGAGCATGGAGGCCACTCAACAAAAGGCTGTCCATTCAACATGAAGAACGACAAGGCATCCTAGTGTGCAATATGCAAAACTAAAAATCATAACACGGTCGACTGCCATTTGAACTTGAAGAACCGACAGAATTATCATGCAATCTACCAAACCAATGCAGTTGCACAAAATAATGAGCAAACCAAATTACCAAACGATTAGAACAGTCAGAGATATAATGGTTGAAGATACAAGCGCTGGTACGACAATAGACGTGGAGGCTATGGTGGACGAGGTCGATTCCCTGGGAATCGAGACAACCGACCATGTCGACCCATCCAATGATTTACATGGTATAAGGAGGGACATCGGTATGCAGAATATCCATATAAAGACAGAACTGAACTCAAATTTTGTACTCATTATGGAGTAGGGGATCACTCACTAGAGGATTTCCCTACCATGTTGGAAAAAATAAATACAAAGAAAAATGTTAATGTCTTGTCGTGTGTACAAAAAAATGATGTAATAAACACAAAAAACTTGCATATTGTAACTCGACAAGGAACAAAAATAGGAAGTGATAACCCAAGAATCAACAAAATAAAAGAGAAAAATTTCTACCTTGATCCACTTAAAGAAAAACAAACATACAAAGAAGCCACCAATGTATTCAAAGAATTTGCACGACAGGAACAAGCTAACAACACTCCACATAACACAATAAATGAATTAATACAGCTCTTACAAAAAGACAACTCAGTATCTCAATTCATCGATTTGATATATGAAATAAAACATAACAACTCCAAAAAACAAACAAAGAATATCTACAGCTTAAATAAAAAAGATAAAGGTGATGCTGACCCACTTGTCGACCTATAAATCGAAGAATACCATGTTCGACAACTAGTACTCGACTTTGGATCACAAGTAAACATCATGACTCGTGATACTTGGGAACAAATGGGTAGACCTCGACTATATGAGTCAGGAATATGCCTGAAACTAGCCGACCAAGGCCTAATTGAACCTATTGGAGTCTGGAAAAATGTTGACACAACTATAAAAGGAATCTCGACCAAAGTTGACTTCGAAATCATTGACCCTAAGGAAGGATCCAGTTCCTTCCCAGCGTTAGTAGGTCGACCTTGGGGTAGAAAGATGAAAGCATCGATATCCCTAGACAAGGATAGAATCAAATTAAAAGGAAATGGAAAAAAGGTCATTGTACCTATTCATCCATCTCAAGGAGAACCTTGGATTGAACCTATCGATGAATAAGTCAAAATCCGACAACTCTACTAGATTCAAAACAATGCAGATTATAAAGAACCTAATATCTACGGAGAAATTCATTTAGGCAACCCAGACTTAGTTGGTTATAATTCAGACGTAGACTTATATGATTGGGAAATCAAGAACTAGGAAATACAAGCAAGAGGGTGTTGGAATATTAAAAAAGTGTAGACAAAGCCCACCCAACAGTTCTTCATAGTGTCCATTGTCCCAAAAATATTTGAGAAGAAAATTAGGGAATACCCTTCCTTACATCCTACCAATGTAAAAACTACACAAATACCAAGATACAAGGAAAGAGAATCACCAGTCATGCATGTAGAACAAGTTTCCAAAAATATTGGTGAACTATGAGCTATGAATCTTGACATTCACTGGATTTCTAAACTTGTTATTTAATTCAAACATTCGTTCCAGGGTCCTGACTCCCTTAGGAATAAAATTCCCAAATTTTAATTCTGCTTGATGTTCTTCATCATCTATTATTGCTCCTTTAAAAGTTTCATAATTCATCAAACATTCCAAAATTTGTTGATCATCGTCAAAAACCCGTAGATTGGTGATCATATCCGAAGCAAAAGGCTTGCAAAGTAATTCAATAGAGAATCTATTATTAGAAGGTACTAGCCTTGCAGCTGAGGTAGCCAGTAAATCAGTTGTTGAATTCCTTAATCTAGGAATGGATACAATATTGAATGCATGAAAGTTTATAAGCAAATCCCAAACTTCATTTTGATAGGATTTTAAATGTGGTGAAATACAATGTATCTTATTTCAAATTTACTTAACAACAATTTCAGAGTCTCCATATACTTTCAGATTTTTCACTTTCAGTTCTATTTCCTTTTTAAGTCCCTGAACTAGTGCTTCATACTCGGCTGTATTATTTGTACATTTGAATTCTAATCTACAAGAAAGAAAATGTTTATTTTTCTTTGGCTCAATCAGGACACAGCCATCTCCTGATCCTTCCAATGTTTTGGAACAATCAAAATAAAGGGCCCAAAAACTATCTACTTCTACTGAACTTGAAGTAAAAAATACATCTAAAACTAAATCTACTATTTTACAGTCAATCTCATCAGCCCGTGAAAATCGAAGGAAATCGGGCTGGGTGTCAGGTGTACTGTTGGCTTCTTCAGCTTGGTAATTTCCCAGTTCCAGTTCAATGAAGTAATTTCCCGATACAGAATTTACTGGCTCATTATTTTCTTCTAACTGAGTAACATTGTATATCATTTGAGGTTCTCTTAATACTTTTATTTCATTTGGACTTCCCTTATAAGGCAACCATAAATGTGACCAATTAGAAGCAAAGTATCCATCTAACCTTGCTGCCCAATATCGACTCAAAACCAATCCATAAGCATTTGTATGTTAGTTACTATAATGTCGATGTATTGACATACCTTCTAATCTACAGATAAGTGAATTAGAACATCTTCCATTTCTCATATTACTTTCACAGCTGTCCTGTCTAATTGAATAACCTACTAAGTAGATGGTGTATGTTGTCCATTAATTTTCTTGCAGACTGACCATGGCATAACGTTAATTGATGCCCCTGAGTCTACTAAATAATTGTGTACATTATAGTTGAAAATATCAAAAGTTAGGAGAAATGCTGGGGTTTTATATTTAGAATTACCTCCCACACTTGCTTCACCAATTTCTTCTTCAGGTTGGTTGTTAGTGGGAATCTCTTCTTCTACTACTTCAAGTGCTTTCAAAATTTTCTCTTTTTTCTAAGGTAAATTGCACATTTCAAATATTGAGATATTTGCCTTAGCCTTTTTAATGTCTTCCACAATATTATACCCCATCTCATGCTCTTTGAGATTCCTCTTGCCATTATAAATCTTCTCTTCAACAGGGTTAACAGGTATGCTAATTTTCTTTGGATCTTGACTTGAAATGGTAAATTTAGGTATTTTAATAGTTGTAGTGTTCTTTTGTATCTTCTTCATATTTTCTTGAAGTTTCTTAATTTTAAGAAGTATTGACTTATCTTCTTTTAACAAACTCTGAATTCTTGTTGTCACATTGGTTTCTAATGTTTCCTCTTGTTTCAGAGAATTCTCTTCTTCTATATCAAACACTGAAACATAGTCCCATAAAACCAGAGTATCCTCCTCTTATTTTTCTGTAGATTGATTATCTTTTTCTTCCTCCTTACCAGTTTCTGTCTGTTTGGAATCCAATAATTGATTCATTACCAGTGTCATAGAATTTATCCATTGGGGGGAATTCTTCTCAGAATGAGGCTGTTGATGAAAAGTACAAAAATTATCCATGCCTACATCAGTTAAATTCATTGCTGAAGGACTGTGTGGAGGAGGCTTAGGTTGACTGTTGTCTTCCCTTATAATAATACTTATATGATTTTTGAGCCTCTTTTTTCTTTTCTAAATCTATCACTCCGTTGGATAACTTTTGCATCATCTTCACCATCCCTTCAAAATCCTGTGACCACTCATCCTTAGGCTTAGTCAGTAATACAGGTTTCTTGTTTCCAAAAGCCTTTTCTTCCAACTATACAGGATAATTTTCTATGCTTTCAAACTCAACCTCCACCTTCTCAGCTTCTTCATAAGTTTCTGCTAATGTATGCCTCACTAATCTCTTGGAAAACATGGCTATATGAGGCCCAAGACCCGAGGTATAATATTCTATCAGGGCATTTTCAAATGGCTTATTTAATGCAGTAAAATTGTTTAGGTAAGCAACAAATATTTGAGTGAAATCATGTACTTTTTCTTTTCTTTCTTTGTTTAGAGCACATAACCCATTCATTAAGGCTGCATGAGTTTTTTGAACTGTATATTTACTTCTAAACATTCTCTCAAATGTGTTCCAATCCATGATTGAATATGCAGAAAGTGAAAAATACCATGAGGCTACTTTTCCTTTCAGAGTGTGGGGAAGCAATCTACACACTACATCTTCATGCTCCCTAGCTCGTAATCCTTCTATGTTCAAGTAAAAACTTTGTAAATGATCATCTACCAAAACTCCCTCACCTAGTTCAAACTTGGGTAACATTTTGTTTGAAAAGCTTGAGGCAAATCATGTAAGGGAGGTGCCAAATTTAAAGGTGACCTAGATTTCCAAGAAGGCAGTGGAGGTGGTTGGTTTGAATTTACAATAGCCATGATTTTGAGTGCAGAATGAGGTTGTGAAGGAACAGGGGTCTAGAAAGGTGAATACTAAGGTGAATTTGGATCTAATTGATTCAAAGGTTGGTCAACTTCTTGTAAGGCTGCTTCTACCAGTTCTTCAAGATCTTCTACCAACACTGAGTCTTCTAATTGAGGGTGGTCTTTCTTCTGATACTCTCTTCTAGGTAAGACAGAAATGATAGGTAATCTTCCAATATTTTTCTCATATTCCCTAGTAATTCTTCTTAAATCATCAACCACTTCTTTATCTACAGGATACAGATACCCTTTCTCTTTATCTTCAGGAGTGGATTTGTGAAACAAAATACTTTCAGAACTGTCACTGATGGAGTAATTTCGAGGAAATGAGTTTTCTCGTCTAGCCATGCATTGGTGGCCCTCCTTCTAGCGCCAAAAAATGTTGAGGCCTAGAAAATCACAGGTAGCAACAGTTAGGGATTCTCCCCAATAAACGTTCCCAACTAGCCCATTACTGTTTGGTATGGGGAATCCATCCGGTTTATGGTCCGACTATCGTAGTTCAAGTAACGAATTAAAAGGTTTTACCGGTTATAGCTCGGTCCACCATATATATTTTTAGTATTTTGTTTTTAAGTTATGATGTGCAAGTGCCTATCTAAAAATGCAAATTAATAGAGATAACAAGGAGTGTCATAATGTGATGCGCAGGTTCTTACCTCTCATCTTACCTCTCTCGCATCTAAATCACAAACAACCAGAAAATAACTACAACTAACTAACCTATTTCCAGGGAGCAACTTATCAACTATCAATGAGTAATGTATTTCTGTGCATGTATTAAGAAAAATTATAGATAGTTGTTACTTATTTCAGAACACATGAACATTAATAAAGATATGAACAACAAGATAGATTCTTGTTTATGACGACCTTCATTACTCACAGTGGAAAATTCACAGAATAAACTATAATACATTCATAAAATACAAAAATTCAATGAGTTAGAACGATCTCATAGTTAATGGACATAAGCTGAAAACGAAATAGTTCACATTCAATTGATCCATAGCAAAGCATTTGAAACATTCCACCAAACTTTCTCCAGCAGAAACTTGTAATTCTTTATTGTAAAAGGAAGTATTTCTTCTTACAATATACTCTCAAAAATTGGTTGGGAAAGAAGTCCTTTTACATCTAAAATCTCCTATATTTATACCAAAAAAAAGCAAGACCTTTGGGCTACCCCTTAATGAATTTTGGGCTTCCCCATCCTCTCTATCCCAAAATTTTGTCTTGTAGTAAGTGCTCATAATTTCTACAATATATTACATTTTAAATCAAAATTTTATAGAACACTTTATGAAGAGGGGCCCTCTTGGTCATTTATGAACTTTTTCCATGCGTGGGCCTCTACTGCTATGATTTCAAAATCGGAGGGTTCAAGAAAACAGATATTTATCTCATACTTCACAGCCTGATTCTTAATTACTTATATTCTCGCCGGACTCATGCGCAACTGTTCTTCTAGTAAGTGGATACTTACCACTACATGAGACATTGCATTCTTTAGAATCTGTTCATCTAGATCCTTGACTTCTTGGATCTCCTGCTCGTCTTCTTGATACCTATTCTATAGATGTTCTATGAAAAACTCATGTTCCGGTATCGCATCCAATCTATTTTCTGCAAAAACCTAGCATCTATTATATGTGACCAGCACTCTTCTGTAGTATTTAGCACATAATCCCTTTGTTTTCTTTATATCTTTCTTGAACTCTTCCATATTGATGGCAAACTCCAATAAATCATAATCCTGCTTTAAACTGTACCAATATTTAATTGGTAGCTCTGTAGGAGGTTCCTCATTTGTTTCTACCCACACTATTCTTCCTGTCAGAATGTCCATAATATCCTGAGATCTATCCAAAAAATAAGACGTAGTGTCCAAAAACTATTCCAATCTGCTATCTATTTGTAAAATCTTACATCTTCCTTCCTCAACACACATTTGCAAATGGTGTATCTTCCTCCTTTGAGCTAGAACATGTTCCTTCAAAGGTTGGACATATGTCTTCTGTTCCATAGCATCTTTCAATGATGCTATCAATGAAGTATTCTATCCTTTCAAAACTGCTACTTGCATTTGATACTATTTCTCTCTTTCTTCAATGACAACCTTCTCTAATTCTAACTCAATTACCTTGTTTTGCAACTGGACCTTCTCTACACTTAGAGTTTCGTAAGACACCTGAAGGTCAGTTTTCTCACTTTTCAACACGTGATGCTCTAGCGGTAGCCTCTATAATTCTGCTAAGCTATTCTGAGCATCCTTTTCTGTTTTCTCTACGGAAACTTCTAAGGACATCTTATTTTCCTGTAGAGTCTGGAGTTCTGTCTTTGAAGTCCTCACTTGATTGTGCATGTCCTCAAATTTCCTCTTCAACTTATGACCCTCGTCTGTCTCTTTATTCAGTGTTTCTTTTAATTGAGTTGCATTCCTTTTGGACTACTCAAGATCCGTCATCAGCCTATCTACATTGTCTTCAGTACCTTAGGTTAACGCCACCCCAACTCTTGCTGTCAATCTTGGATCTGTATCTGTCCCATACACCAAAGTATTGTCAGTTATCATTTTTCTCGATTGTCTTCCTCTTTCAACCTTTTTCTTGGTCCTTTTAACAATCCTTTTTGTCTCTTTGTCATAGAATATGATGTTGAAATCAGGTACCTCCTCTGCTTATTTCTGCATGAAAGGGATCAAATTCATTCCAGAAAACATAGCTTGCCCCTGAGTGCTGCCAGAAGTTGCAGCAGGCTCCTGGGGATCAGGATTATCTTATCCATGCCCTTGATCTATATGATCATGTTGCCCCTATGTATCCATTTGGTCAGTAGTCTGCTGATATTTTTTAGATCCTATTAATCTTAGATCTTCACTTTCTTCTTGTCTTTTCTTTATCTCTGCTTCTTCCTTCCTCTTTCTCTCCTCCTCTTCCTTCTTTACTGCTTCTTCTACAACTATCTTTCTTTCTTCTTCTTCTTTCTTCATCCAAATTTCTACATCTTGTGCTAGTGTTCTAGCATCTTCTTCCCTCTTTGTGGCCTCTTATTCTTCAGTTGTCTTAGTCTTTTGTGCATTTTTTCCTTTTCCGCCTACAGTAGTGATTTTTTGTTTAAATATCTTCTTTAAGGAAGTCATGTTCCTAGCATTTCTAAATATTTCCTCATCCTTGTCCCAGAAATTGGTGTATTCGAAGTGAATATTTTCCTCTTTGCAGTGATCTGAAACCTTATTTTGGGAGTCATTCCTGTGAAAGTTCATCTCACCAAAACGGAAGTGCTCCAGCTCCTGGACGAATTCTGCAGTCTTTTTTACCTTTGAAAACTTGTAACTCCCCAGCCAGAAAGGTATGGCAAGATATGCTATATTCTTATTTTTGAACAAGAAACTTCCCACACCATCAATGTATACCTGCCTTACTGCTTCTTTATGTAGCACATAATTAGTGGCATATTTAGGGAGCAGAGAAGGTGCCCTGGAGCCACCATACATTCTGATATACATTCCTTCCTCAGTCAAATAATAACTTCCATATTATTCAATGACTTTGAATGCTTCTTCGGACATGTAGTTGCATTATGTCAAGAAAATTAGAGTGTACAAAGGCATGATGAAGTGTTCACATATTTATCTGTAGTAGCTATATTATTTGTGAGCCCAAAATAATTTATATGCAGTGTATACAGGGGCCCTATCCCTATCCCAATTACACCTCAAGGCTGGAAAAGATTGGGTACATAGTATACAATCAACTAGGATAGAGCTCATGTAGATATGTATGTTGAGCGGCTATTGGACACTATGTTTTCCCAATTGAATATGGTTCCTTAAGTGGCCACATAGAAAATAATTGGTATCCATCCCAATTTGAAGCTTTTTCCGTGAGCTCTCACAAAAATTCTATTCAGCATTAGTGCTATAAATATATAAGGGGTCCAAAGAGTTGATGTATCATATTCTCCTGATGGCATGGTTCGAAAGTTCTTCTTTGGTATCATCATTCTTTTTACTGTTTGTATCAGGTCCATAACTGTCTCTTTTAACCATCTTTCTATTAGGTAAATCTGAACAGGAGGTAGGTGATATGCCATGGAGACATAAGCAGGGCTGTATGCAGCATATCCATGTTTAGAAGTATTTCCAAGGATCATCGTAGTCACATATGCCCTAGGAAGAATCCAATCAATCACCTCTAAGCATGGGAACAACTCTAGTCTTGTGGAAACTTTCATAAGAGGTGATTTCTCAATATTTGCATAAATAGTCAGCTGTTCAAATCCTGCATCAGGCACATTTTGATTTACAATCATCTTGTATATTTCACCCCATTTATAATATGGCTCTACCCTGGTGGTAGCTTTGGTATCTTCATATATGTATTCAACCTCGGTGATGATTTCAACCTCTAGTTCTCCTTCCACAACTGGAGCCTTCTTCTTTTGTCTTTTAGACATATCCCCTTTGCAACAGTCACCCTGTCATAAAAATAGTATTTCCTTAGACCATTTGAGCTTTAGTAAGTGTTTTAGTAATGAAGAAAAACTGTATCAAACTATTTACCTCTTCCATATGCATTCTTAAAATAAACTATACATAGCATTAATGAAAAAATGCTAAGGAAAAGAAACTCCCATGAGTTGTGTCTTAAAATATTCTAAGTCCACCGCTTGTAACTAAGAACACAACCCTGATAGAAAAACTCATCATTAACCTGGATTGCATTTGAACTAATCTAACTCCTCCGATAAATAATGCACCACACTACCAATAAGGCTAATCCTCAAATGTGAGACCCTATACTGTTTTCTCATCACAAAAATCCCCAACTCGATCAAAAATAAAAAACCTCCGTTGTCCACGAAAATAGGGTAAACACATATGAAAAATGAAACCCCCCCTGGATGGCCATGAACAACCCAAAAATGGGTGGTGTAGACAGCGTAACGCTTGTCTGCACCAACCCTTCAATCTTTCAGAGTGGAATAAAACAAACATAACGGCTCAAAAACACAGGTTCAAAAACCCCCATTGCCAAAGAAGACTGTCAAACTAGCTATTTTTCCTTTACAACAATAATCATACTGCGAGGATAAATATTTTTCTAATAAAAAATGGCACAATCTATGGGAAAACCTAACCAAGGAAGACCATGGTTCTCAAAATGACCAATAAAATGAAAAAGAGGAAACCGTGGTTGGCCTACCTGGAAAAATGCTATGCAGTCGATGGGATGACCCGAAACCTCCATGGCAGCAAGTCAATCGAATGAAAACCGGACAACTGAGAAATAGTAGTACAGCTCAATCAATGAGGACTGGAGAAGACATGATTTTCAATCAAATATAATAATAAAAAAATGCTCCACCTCTATATATAACCCTTGGTAAAAGAAACGACGAGAAAACCCTATCGGTGAGTGGAACCTCTAAACGTCAGGCATATATTTCACTAGGTGGCCACAACGGTGTGTGACAAACCAACTACAAGTTTCATGGATCATAAAACCATTGGCTATTGGAAGCTCTACATGCTATGAATCGACGATTCACATCTCGACATCTTTGTAGTGTCGGCACTCCAAAGCTAAATGCTATCGTAGTGTCGGCGGTTCCGAGCACTAACATTGCGATGGTTCTGCATCGGAGATCGGAACCACTAACCACTAATGCATTGGAACATCAAACCACAATACTCTTTGTAGTGTCGGTGACATAAATGACAAGCCCTCTAAAACGTCGGCATTGTAGAGGAATAAACCTCTGACCGTTGTCAAAAAACGTTCCGATAGCGAAAAAACAAAGTCATCGACAATCAAAAGGTTTGAACAATAAAACCCAAAAAATAAAGGGCGTGGATTCGAAGAGAAAAGGAACTGTCTGTCGGAACGTTCACTATTTTCCCTCCAAAACGTCGACGACGTAGAAGACTAATGCCCCGACTCACTCGTCAATAAACTCCTGAAACCAAAGGAAATCATCAAGAGTCAAACGTTAAGGTTTGAAAGATAAAACAAAACTCCATAGTCTTTTATGCATTGGCTAGAAAAATGATGGCTTTAGATATTTCAAATCCTGAAATGAAGGAAAAAACATTTGACCCTACTTCTGACTTCAAGAGATCAAAATTTATAGCAGAAGAAAGGCAGATTTCAGGAAACCAAACAATCCCAAGCTAGATAAAAGTAAAAGGAGGGTCCAATTTTTTTTTAGAAATTTGGGAAATAGTTGCAGTTGCAACAGACACCAAGGTCATGGTCCCAGTGACTGATCATAGTTTCTACTAAACGAACATTGGCCCTCATGTTGTAAGTGCAATAAAATTTCAACAAACCACATTTTTGCAAATCTTGTAAAGTCAAGGCATCCCGTAGTGCTTCTCCATCCATTTATACATGCTCTCTTTCCCTCCACTCTAGAAGCATTTTGTACCTTCCCATTGACCATTATTAACCATTAGAACCCATCAGTGTCTTTTAATTTTGGCCATCTTGCAAGTTTTTCCTGGTCGCGCAGCATACACGACTTTGCTTTCAGCACATCGTGTATCATACACGGGTTGCTTTAGATCTAGTTGCATATTAAACGCTTATACATGACTGCAATAGTAGCAACCCCACATATGCTACGTGACCCTTTTAGGGCCGACACAAAACTATAAATTTTTACACAAAAACAAAAATTAGAGCGAATGAAAAGAATGAGAAGGGAGATACCACCAACTAGCAAATTGCATATTTCGATTTGGTCCACTGGTTTATCGTTGGTGAGCAATTGAAGTCAGAGGTAAAAACTTGCCAAATTTAGTAAATTGTCAAATGGTATGTTTATTTTTGTTTTTGAACTATTTATAGAAAAAATTTAAAATTTTCGACTCATGGTCTATAGTTTAAAATTCAATTTATATAAATGGACTAATACCATGACTTTTTACTTAGTGCAACATGTTCGCGATCTTTAAGAACTTGTTATCTGTTGCATATAAGGTAGGATTTGGTCCTCATTATGTACTTTGCATTCATACCTTATCCATTATTTAACCCTAGGATTACCTCTTTGACCACGGACTTCGATGTTAAACCACGTTTACCTCATCTGCATCATTGTTCCTCCGTGGATAGGGGCTCCTTCTCATGGGCACTCTATTTTTGAACATTTTATTGTCTTTCTGGTACCCATGCCGCAGTTGTGTTAGGTTTGTAGGAGCCTTCTTAGTAGATTTTCATGACGAAATGAGACTTCATTTTGCATCTTTTTGCGAGCTATCCCTGTTTATAAGGATCTCTGCACTTATGGAGTTTCTTTAGGCTCTCGTCTGACTCCTCAAAACACACTAGTCTGTCTAGTAAACTTTTTTGTTCAGACTCATTAATAATAAGTGAACGGGCATCCACATTGGTGGTAGTTTATCGCTTTTTCGAACCATGTGGAATAATTACGAAAAAGGAGCACTCTCCTTTCTTCGGAATTGAAAAGAGTATTTTCAGGCATAGGTTTATTGCTTTTCCAGAATTGAGGGACTAAAATTATGGAAAAGGAACACCTAGTATGAGCTTAGTTATCTCTTTTTCATGCTCTGGACCCAAACATGAAAAATATTATGAGCGTACTTTATGTATTTGTTATGCTCGCAAAACCTAAATAACAAAGAATTGAGTTTACTTTTGTAAGCCCCATTTCTCGTAATCAAATGGATCTTTCTGAGTGATCTTGTCTTCCTTCACACTTGTTAAAATTAGGCTACATGCTGCTTCTGAAGGTGTGTCGTTTTTGTATTAGTTTACCCCTTTTTCAGACCTTCTCAACTAAGTACAATAAATGTATAGCTTAGTCCTTTGGGAGCTAAGAGAGTTCTTATGTGGATTGTTTTGTACTTTTCCAGCTTTAGGAGACTAAATTGTATGAAAAATCACCCCCCTAGAGTCTTCTTCAGAGTTTCTATACTCTCAAAACATGAAAACACCAAAGAGCATCTACTAGTTCGGGCTCGTAAAATCCATGAACCAGTGACATTATCAATCATTATTCTCTCCCCTCTTCAAGCTTGTAAAAAATGAAGAGAGACTTGAATTGATTTTCTCGGAATCATTAAAATTGACAATGAAAGATAAGGAAGAATTACTATCTTTAGGTTATAAATAGTGGCAGCATGTCATCCTTGAACAAAGCACTCTCTGAAATTTTTGATACTCATGTTTTAGTTTATACTTTCAGCTTAGCTATTACTTTGATTTCGTACTCATCCACTTGTCCTTTATACATGGAGAATCTGATCATGTCTCCTACATGACAGATAATTCTATTTGTCCTATCTGCAAGTCAAAAATATTCCTTGGGTCATCTCTGTGTCATGCTCACTATTCAAGAATTTGTACCTTCATCTAATTATTATCCTGATTCCCATAATTATCCTATCTGAGAATTACTTGTGTATACCTTCCTATATTCATTTACCTAGTCACTCTTGTGATATGTTGAAGGATTTATTGCCTTCCCCTTCACATCATGGTTTATAATCAACATCTCGTGACGATGAAGACCTAGAGTTTTGACAATGGTACCTTAGTATTCACTATCATTATTGGTGAAATCTTTACTTCAGTTGGCAGTATCACTCATTTTCTGACATTTTGTTGAGTTCCTTCCATGTTTGACTTCAACACATCTATTCACATGGTAGGGATTTTACTGGTTCCTTTGAATTCAGATGAAGAACTTAGGTTCAATTTTATAACCAAAGCTGTGCAATATTGTGTTATGTTCAACTACATAGCTTCCATATTTTGAATACTCATCATTGTATATTGTGGATTTGATTCACCTTTGTAATGTACATGGTATTGTTACTTGTATTATATGATGTAATTAAATATTGTAAAGGAGCTAGTGTTCTGCTATATTGAACATGGAATCCTCATATATGATTTTGTATATGAATTTGACATGTATTTGTTTCAGGTACCTCCTCTGCTGCCTTGGTAACTAAGTTCTCCAGGATTAAAGATTGTAATGTATATCGGCCATCGCTTCCCTCTAACCTAATACATTAGGGGGAATATGTTATCATGTAAAATCAAACTTTTCCATCTGAGTACTAACATCCAATGTGTTGGAACACAAAAGGAAAAAATGGATTGAAGTAGCCAAAACAATATAGATGGGCATGACCTTTGATACATCATCACCTTACCAGCTGGATATATTTTTGTATGGGAATTAGGGTTGAATATGGGAATATTTTCATAGAAACCCGCATATCATACAAGCATATGTGCATTGAAACTCGTGTATACATCATTAAGGCTTGTACCCACGGGTTTCCTTAAAGAAAATCACGTGTCATACACGACTTGTCAGTATACATAGTCATGTATGCCTTAATTCAGACTTAAAAAATATAAACACGATTAGTCGAGGACAATTGAGCCCTTAATCATAACTATCCCAACGTCCCCAACAATCTCAACCTTCGTAACCTCTCTCTTTCCTCATGTATACATAGAGGGTAGGGGTTGAAGCTAATCAATGACACTTGGTGGAGAAAACTTATGCTGGGTGGTTTGCCTTAAGATATCTTGGAGCAGCACAACTCGGTGTCCTTGGTTTGCAGAGGAGAATTTGTCTCAGATGTTGGGTGTAATCTCACCACACTTTTTTATCAATAAATCAAGTTCTTATTCCAATATTATGAACTCTTGTATATTGTGATTTATGGATCATCTTATTATTTCATTAACCATTGAAATAATATATAATATATTGCAGGAAGATCTTGTTCTTTGCAGGTGATTGGAGATACCCAGGAAGTGCAACTTGAAGAGAAGAAAAAAAGCTAGGATCGTCCGTCATAAATAACGTATACCTAGTTTTCTTCCTATTTCTATTTCAAATTCTAAAATGGATGATGGTCTGCAAGTTAGTTTAGTACCTTGGTAACCCCAGAGGCCCTAGCTTATAAGGGTGTTTTTTCCTAAAAAAAACTCACTCAACAACAACGTTGGATTATCCAAGATGCACCCCACCAACTCTTATAGTGTGGGAGCACCTGTACAAAATATTTCTAATCATCACAACCAAATCCAGCACTTATCAATTGAGTTTGCCACTGATATGATCGATCTAATGGTGAAATTCTCCATAAATGTGCATCTTGTCCATAAACACCACCACCCGATTGGTTTAATTACTGCATTAATTGCTCGATTTGACCATATCGCATCCCTGCAGATGTCACCACACTGCTTCCTTTCTATGATCTCAATACTTTTCCTTGCGTTGCCACTGGTTTCCAGTGTGCTAGCCTCCTCAGTACCACCTCTTGCCTTTAAAAAAAAATAGTCCATGGGATTTGATCTCACGACTTCAAGAATTCCCAAATCCTTAACCAATCCCACCTAGTCAGCACGCCACACATTGGGTAGTGTGAACAACTATAAGCTTGGACAAGTTGGAATATGATTGATCTGCAGTTTGTCCTCTGTCTTCATTAGAAGAAATTTGGGGTCTAAAATGGGCCTTATAAGAAAACGCGCCAACAATAAATTTTTTGAGTTGGAATTCAGGAACCAATAGAATTTCAATAAAATGAGTCAACCATAATGGTTGAATTGACATATTTGTCATAAAAGAAAACTACTTTTTTTGTTCGTATTTTCGACATATCTCCCTGTGTTTTTACTCAAATTCTAAGTGGGAGATCTTGTTGGATGCATAATTTAATTTCACATCCAACGAGTACCCACACTACATACTTTTTATTGACCCCACTACCCCAAAAATAAGAAATACCTTTAAAAATGTGATGATGATGTCATCATCACATTTTTTCAGGTATTTCTTATTTTTGGGGTAGTAGGGTCCGTCAAAAGTATGCAGTGTGGGTACTCATTGGATGAGGAATAAAATTCCACATCCAACGAGCTCTCCCGCTTGGAATTTGAGTAAAACCACAAGGAGATATGTCGAAAATACGAACAAAAAAAGTAGTTTTTTTCATTCTTCCTCCAAAATTAATAACTATTATTTCATTATTTTAACTATTATTGTATTATTTTCCTTAGGAGGCCGATTTTAGACCTCAAATTTCCTCTAATGGCAACTTCATGATGTATTTTTGGAACCTGTTTTGATATGCGAAGTCATATGACATTAGCAGATGTTGATGGAACCTCTTTGTCTTGTGTTTTTCTGCTCTTACTATTTTAAATGATGAAATGTGAATGATTCAATGCTGCAATATGGTTGTTATTCCTGAATGATGTGATGTTTCTGCGTTTTAAATGATGGCATACTTATCGATCTATTCATGAGTGGATATAATGTTGTGATCTAACATAAATGGTTATTGATGCGATTTAAATGGTGTTTGATATGAATAAGCGATAGTAAAACCCATGCCTGAATCTCTGGCTAATGTTGTGATAGCTAAACAATAAATGCGCAATATCCTTCTCCTTACTATGAAAATGTGGTTTTGACAGTTGTCCCTCGAACATCTAGGGTGAGACTTCATCTTCTTTGCAGGTGTTGTTGGATAGGGTAAAACCTGTCTGGGCCGATGCTCATGGATATCGCTGAGTTTAGCGGTGTCAAAAGAGTGTGAACCCCTATTGAAAGATCTGTGTCAATAGGTAAAACCATGTAAAACTTAGTCATAAAGATTCAGATTGCTATGGAAATTGTAGAGCATGTTTTTAACATCAAATAATATCTATGTATGTTGAAATAACTCTCGTAAATAGTTTATATAGCATTCTTCAACTAGTTGCATTAATCTAAAACATTTAGAAGCTATAATGAATGAGAGACTTGAATATTTGAACCCTCAGATGTGACCAAGAACTATGAACTTCAATATATGATAGATAGACCTACAATACTTTCCTTAATGGAGGAAATACACTAATCCACACTCATAACTCCAACTCCTTTTGTCATACAAGAAAGAATCTCAACTAGTATTCAAGATTCGAATGGGAAACTATTCATATATGCAAGGGAATTTGAATAGACCTGCAAAGAAAATCCATTAATGTTTGCACTAGATTCATGAAGAAATATAGGAAAGAAGATCATCAGTCTCACATGATGGAAGTGGTAGGTAATATTGTTAATAGAATTGTTTCTATTTTAATTTATTCAAGAGATACTAACAATTATGTCGCACCTAGTGTATTTTTGACTTCTTCTCTTAAGAAAAGTAACCTTGTGGTACCAAGATTTGTGTAGTTAGAAACTAGATCTAAAAGAAAAGCCACTGAAATAGTAATAAAATGTCCTTTTGAAATGAATGGATTTGAGACTTTAGTAGATTTGAATGTTATCCTCTTAAGCTATTACGATGTTTTGATGGGTATGGACTGGTTGACTACACACCGACCGAGTCTTGGATTGTTACAGTAAGAATTGCACATGCCTAGATGAGGAAAACAACAATTAAATGAATACATATAACGATATCTTTAAGAAATTTTACAACCTTATAGTTGAATAAGTATTTTAGGAAAGGGTGTCAGATATATGCAACTGGTGTATAATAATTTAAGGGAAAGGAACCTTAGTTACATGATTACCCGATATTAGAGCAATTTGTAGATGTATTTCAAGAGATACATGTAATGCCTCCTAGAAGAGATATAGACTTTACTATTCATATAGTTTCGAGTACAGTTCCTTTGTATAAAGTCCCTTACAGGATTAGTATGTCTGAATTGAAAGCGTTACAGATGCAGTTAGAGGAGTTAGTAAGGAAGGTTATATCAGACCTAGTGTTTTAGCTTGGGGAGCATGAAATGATAAAATCATTTCTTACACAAATAGCCAATGTAAATAATACAAATGATCCATAAATTTAGAAATAATAAAATACATAATTGATTATATAAAATATGATAATAAGAGGATGCAGCTGCATATATAGGGATTATAAGGTGACTGTTCACCAAAGGGTTATGTCCCTTAGTGAAATATAACAACCACACATATAGGGATGATAAGGTGACTATTTACCAAAGGGTTATGTCCCTTAGTTAAATATAACTAATATTATGTTTTATTTTTTTATTATATTTGTTACATTTCCTTACTCATCAGGATGCTTTGTCCTCAAAGAAAACCTTATCAAACTTTTTTATAATTTTAATATAGTAAGTAAAACCATGTGGGACTTCATAAAACCATGTGTGGTTTTATGAATTCTATTCTTTCAACTTTTTCTCTTTTTTTCCCTCTCTTGTGGATAATTCTTTTTCCCACTTCTTATTTGTAATATTTATTTTCTTACTTCTTGGTCTCTTCTTCTCATTTGAATCCATAGTAATTTGTTTTCTCTCTTTTTTTTAGATTAGCTTGACTGCATATTCTTTTTTTTTAACTTTAAAAAAAAAATTCCCACTTCATATTTGTACGAAAGAAATTAATTAATTCAAATTGATGAAAAAAATAAAAATTAGACAAAGCTTAAATAATGGCTAAAGGTTGAGTTTCAGAGAATCTCTGAGAAGGGTTTATGGATGAAGGCCAGAATCAAGCCCATGAAAGGGCTCTGATAACACTAAAATGATAAAATCATTTCTTACAAAAATAAGCAATGTAAATAATATAAAGGATCCATACATGGAGGAATAATCAAATATATAATTGATAATATAAAAGATGATAATGGACAATGAAGATGTAGCCACAGAAATAGGAGTTATAAGGTGACTATTCAATGAAGCGTTATCTCCCTTAGTTAAATATAATTATTATTATGTTTTTATTTATAGTTTTATTTTTATCATTATATATTATACATTATTTTAATATTTTATTTGTTACATTGCCTTCCTTATGAGGATTCTTTATACTCAAACAAAACCTTATCGAACATCTTTATAAGTTTAATATAGTAAGTAAAACCATATTTGACTTCATAAAACTTTGTGCGGTTTTATGAATTCTATTCTTTTAACTTTTTCTCTCTTTGTTTTTTCTTCTCTTGCATATAGTTCTATGACCTTTGGCCACAAATCCTTATCAAAGCTTCTAAAAAATAAAAAAGGACAAAAGGATAAATTATTCTAGTTGCAAATGAAAATATGAGACCAAGAAGTAAGAAAAGAAAAATATTACAAAGAAGAAGTGAGAAAAATAATTATCCACAAGTGAAGGGAAAAAAAGAGAAAAAAATTAAAAAAATAGAATTCATAAAACCACACATGGTTTTATGAAGTCACACATGGTTTTACTTACTATATTAAAATTGTAAAAAAGTTTGATAAGATTTCCTTTGATGACAAAGCATCCTGATGATGAACGCAATGTAACAAATAAAACATTAAAATAATGAATAATATATAATAATAAAAATAAAACATAATATTAATTATATTTTACTAAGGGATATAAATTTTCGATGAATAGTCACCTTATAAGCCCTATATATGAAACTACATCCTCATTTTTCATTATTGTATTTTATCTTTTCAATTATATATTCAATTATTTCTCCATTTATGGATCCTTTGTATTATTTACATTGGTTATTTTTGTAAACAACAATTTTATCGTTTCAGTGGTATCAAAGCCATTTCTTGGGCTTGATTTTGGCCTTTGGCCATGAACCCTTCTCCAATATTCTTCAAAACATGGCCTTTGACCATT
The DNA here is from genome assembly GCA_001517045.1 of Pseudotsuga menziesii. Lineage (NCBI taxonomy): Eukaryota > Viridiplantae > Streptophyta > Pinopsida > Pinales > Pinaceae > Pseudotsuga > Pseudotsuga menziesii. The sequence goes on along the minus strand of LPNX011067067.1, from coordinate 93,756 downwards.
ATTTAGACTTTGTCTAATTTGGATTTCGGCCATCAATTTGAATTAATTAATTAGATTGCACAAATAAGAAGTGAGAAAATAAAGGTAAAAATAAAGGAAGTTAAAAAGAAAAAGAAGAAAAAAATAGTAACAAAAAATATTCAGTCAAGTTAATATAAAAAATAAGAAAGGAAAAAGGAATTAATTATCTTGGTTGCAAATGAGAAGATGAGTCCAAGAAGTAAGAAAAATAAAATATTACAAAGAAGAAGTGGGAAAATGAATTATCTGTAAGAGAAGGGAAAAAAAGAGAGAAAAAGTGAAAATATCAGAATTCATAAAACCACACATGGTTTTATTTACTATATTAAAATTATAAAGAAGTTTGATAAGGTTTTCTTTGAGAACAAATCATATTGATCGGGAAAGAAATGAAAGAAGTAAAATATTAAAGTAATGAATAATATATAATAATATTAATTAAACATAATATTAATTATATTTAACTAAGGGACATAACCCTTTGGTGAATGGTCACCTTATAAGCCCTATATGTGTGGCTCCATCCTCATTGTTCATTATAAAATTTTATCTTATCAATTATATATTGAATTATGTCTCCATTTATGGATCCTTTGTATTATTTACATTGGTTATTTGTGTAAGAAACAATTTATCATTTCAGACCACCATTTTTATTTGTAAGAAAGAAAGATGGTACCTTGAGACTTTGCATAGATTCCAAGCAGTTAAGTAAAAAAAATATCAAGAACAAGTATAATTTACTGAGAATTGATGACTTATTTGACCAATTAAGGAGTTCCAGAATGTTTTCAAAGATTGACCTCACGTTGGGTTATCATCATGTTAGAATTAAGGAAGAGGACATCAATAATACAACTTTTATAGCAAATTATGGTCGCTATAAGTTTACATTTGTTCCATTTCATTTGACAAATGTACCAGCTACCTTTATGTTCTTGATGAACGAGATTCTTTGAAAATATCTAGACAAGTTTATGATTGTTTTATTGGATGACATACTAGTTTACTCTAAGATAAAGAAAGAACATGAATAACACTTGAGACTAGTAATGCAAGTACTCAGAGAGAATCAAATTATGCTAAGTTAAGCAAGTGATTTTTTTTATCAAAATAAGATTCCATACGTAGGACACATTGTATAAGAAGAATGAATCTTATTTAACCCCAAAAATATTGACTAAATTATGAATTGTTTAAAACGTAAGAACGTGTCAAAAATTAGATATTTTAAGGGATTAATAGGTTACTATCACATGTTTATAGAAGGATTTTCGAAGATTCCACATCCAATAACTTCTATATAAAGTTTATAAGCTCAAAGAGATGACTACTAGTGCACCGGTTTTGAAAATCCTAGATAAAGGAAGTTAAAAAGAAAAAGAAGAAGAAAATAGTAACAAAAAATATTCAGTCAAGTTAATCTAAAAAATAAGAAAGGAAAAAGGAATTAATTATCTCGGTTGCAAATGAGAAGATGAGTCCAAGAAGTAAGAAAAATAAAATATTACAAAGAAGAAGTGGGAAAAAGAATTATCTGCAAGAGAAGGGAAAAAAAGAGAGAAAAAGTTAAAATATCAGAATTCATAAAACCACACATGGTTTTATTTACTATATTAAAATTATAAACAAGTTCGATAAGGTTTTCTTTGAGAACAAATCATATTGATCAGGAAGGAAATGAAACAAATAAAATATTAAAGTAATGAATAATATATAATAATATAAATTAAACATATTTAACTAAGGGACATAACCCTTTGGTGAATGGTCACTTTATAAGCCCTATATGTGTGGCTACATCCTCATTGTTCATTATAAAATTTTATCTTATCAATTATATATTCAATTATGTCTCCATTTATGGATCCTTTGTATTATTTACATTGGTTATTTGTGTAAGAAACAATTTTATCATTTCAGACCACCATTTTTATTTGTAAGAAAGAAAGATGGTACCTTGAGACTTTGCATAGATTGCAAGCAGTTAAGTAAAAAAACTATCAAGAACAAGTATCATTTACTGAGAATTGAAGACTTATTTCATCAGTTAAGGAGTTCCACAATGTTTTCAATGATTGACCTCAGGTTGGGTTATCATCATGTTAGAATTAAGGAAGAGGACATCAATAATACAACTTTTATAGCAAATTATGGTCGCTATAAGTTTACATTTGTTCCATTTCATTTGACAAATGTACCAGCTACCTTGATGTTCTTGATGAACGATATTTTTTGAAAATATTTAGACACGTTTGTGATTGTTTTATTGGATGACATACTAGTTTACTCTAAGATAAAGAAAGAACACGAAGAACACTTGAGACTAGTAATGCAAGTACTCAGAGAGAATCAAATTATGCTAAGTTAAGAAAGTGATTTTTTTTATCAAAATAAGATTCCATACTTAGGACACATTGTATAAGAAGAATGAATCTTAGTTAACCCGAAAAAGATTGACTAAATTATGCATTGTTTAACACCTAAGAATGTGTCAAAAATTAGATATTTTAAGGGATTAATAGGTTACTATCACATGTTTATAGAAGGATTTTTGAAGATTCCACATCCGATAACTTCTATATAAAGTTTATAAGCTCAAAGAGATGACTACTAGTGCACCGGTTTTGAAAATCCCAGATCTTGATGAACATTTTGTCGTATGTATAGATGCATGTCAAAAGGGTATAGGTGGTGTGTTAAATCATAATGGAAATATTATTTGTTAAGAGTCTAGGAAGTTAAAGGATCACGAACAAAATTATGCTATACATAACTTAGAATTCACAGCATTAGTACATGCTTTAAAGATATGGAGATACTAAACACATTATACAACCCGACGAAAAATCTAAATAGTTCTCATTTTTTTGTAGGTTTCATTTAGTGGCTATTTTTACCCCTGAATAAAAAAGTGGTGCTACTAGTAGCGCACCAATTTTTTTCGAGGGTCACATCACAAATGTTTGGAAACCCAATGGTTTGTTTTTTTTTCAAACATATAATAAACCAATATTTATTAAAAACTTACAATAATGTTTTTTCAAAAAACCTTAAAAGCTAAACAATATATATGCAATTGATTTTTTTTAATTAACAAAATTAACATTGTTTCTTTAAATTATTTATCAAAATTTGATAATAAAAATATAAAGATGTTAAAAAATTAAATAGAAGATTAATAATTAAAAAGAAAACTTAATAATAGATTAATAAAAATAATTAAAAAAAAACAAAAAATATATTTATCTTTATTAAAAATGCTCTGTTTGGGTGAAAGTATGAAATTCTTACATATTTTTATTAAAAAAAAATGTTATTAATTAAAAAATAAAAACAAAATTATTAAAAAATAAAAAATCATATAATTTAAAAAATATAATTTTTTTTTAAATTACTAATTTAAAAAAAATAAAAACTAAAAAACTAAAAAAACTTAAAAAATAAAAATAAAAAATTGGATCACTCCCCAACCTCCTCATCCCTCGCTCGCCCCCTCTCTTCCCTCCTCCACCCTCCCNCCATCCCTTGGCCCCCTATTTCACCTTACACCCACTCCCACCCCCTCACCCGCCTGTTCCCTCCCCATCCCCCCGACGGATCCTATCGAGCAACATCTCGATGCCCTACCTCGAGCCATTGCTCGATGGGATCCGCACAGGGCTCAACCTCCAGGTATATGATCGAACATTATATGTTCAAGAAATGACTCATGAGTCCTCCATTATGGCTAATTTTGAATGTTTCTATTTTTCCCATTGCTTTTATCGCATCCGTCAATCTATTTTTTAGAATATTTGTTTACTAAATATTGTTTTATTAATGATTTTCTCACTGTGTGACAGGATTTCTGAGTATCGATTGTGGAGGAAAAATAAATCACACTAATAAATACAATATAACATGGGTCACTAATACTAATTATATAGGCGTCGGTGAGAGACATAGGACATGTCACTGAACATGTCAGTGGTTCATACTTTTAGACTCTATGGTTTTTCCCAAAACCTCTAGACAAGTCTGGGTATAAGCTTTCTGTGACACCCGATGTGATTTTCCTCGTAATATTGTGGTTTTTTATCGGAGATTACAGTGGATTTCCAAATTTTCCAAGCTTCCAGTTCTCTATAGAGACAGTCGATATGTTGGATGTGGGAAACATAACACTCAAAGATACAGATGGATATCTTCATGAAGAAGCAATCTTGGCTACTTCAGGAAGAGTCATTTATGTTTGCTTGATCAGAACCTCCCACAGCGATAATCCATTTATCAACAATATCGAGTTGAGGCCCCTCCAAGATGGCATGTATGCACAAGCTAAGCGAGGAACAATATTGCTCAATTCAAGATGGAGATCTAATGTTGGTGGACATAATTCGAGGCTTACATGAAGTTTTTTTACTTTATACATTTACCTACAGAATTCCAAGCATCATGGTAATCTATCATTCTAAATGTATATCTTTCCAAAGTAACCAGAAAATATAGCTCTTTATCACTGATAGTACATGCCAAAATAAAGTTTGATATGTGAAATCAAATATTAATGCAGTAGTGTTGTACTGCAGTTGCAATGATATTTTAATGTTAATGATTGGCCTGAAATAACTTTATATCGTGAACTAAGAAGGCACCCTCTAGAAATATTCGATTGCATCTGGACAACAAGCAGTCATTTAGATTCTTCTTATTCTAAATGTTTTCGACCTGTAAGTGTCTGAGAGCCCATTTCAGTAAACAATACCAAATTATTTCCTCCAACTACGGTCATGCAAACAACAGTGGTCAATAACATCTCAGACACCTTAACATTCTATATATATTGACACCAAGGGAGCATGTTAATACTGTTGTTGTATTTCACAAAGATAGAGAATCTTAATATGTTTGAATCCAGATCATTTTACTTCAAGATAAATGGTGTAAAATAGTTTGAAACCATTACGTTGTTGCCAAATTATTATTCTATAGAGCTTTCATTTAGTTTCTATAATTCAGATGAATCATATCAGGAGTTTCAACTCATGAAGGCCACTAACTCTAACCATCCTCCTACAATTAATGCTTTTGAGCATATTTTTGTAGCTCACATGCAACTGACAACATATTCATAGGATAATAAGTGCACTCAATAAATTTTTCATCAAGAATTTCTAATATTATAGTTCAATGCCTAACAAATAGTTCATTAACTGTAGTTGACATTATGGATGCCATCAAAGAGAGATATGACATAAAATATTGGATTGTTGATCCTTGCTATTCAATCCCATGGAAAGGAATTGGTTGTCATAATGACAACAATTCCACAATAAGAATTTCAAAACTGTGTGTTTAGTTTTTCGATTCTTTAAATCTGAAATCATAGATTGACTGAAACCTATACATGAAGTTGTATCTCACTATAATCCTCCTGTTACCAGTGATTTTTCAGGTAGGAATCTTACAGGATCAATACCTAATAATACCTGGTGGTTGAGCCCACAAAATCCCTCGCGTGGATTCAATCGAGCAACGGCTCGATGCCTGGCATCGAGCTGTTGCTCAATGGGAGTCGCCAAGGGGATGGGAGAGGGAGGGAGAGAGTGGGTGAGGGGGTGTGGGTGGGTGCGAGGTGTCAAAGGGGGCGAGGGGATGGTGGAGGGTGATGAGAGGGGGCATAGATGGGGGAGGAGAGGGCCGAGGGGGATGGGGAGTGGCACGGAGGAGGTGCAATGGGAAGGGCAGGGTGGAGGGAAGAGGAGAGGTGGCAGGGGATGGGTGAGGAATGCTTAATTGTTTAATGGGTGAAGAATACTTTTTTTTTAAATTGTTTTTTTATTATTATTAAAATTGTTTTTAAATTGTTTAATTTTTTTTAAATAGTTTAAAACTTCAATTTTTAATTTTTTAATTATAATGCTATTTTTTTTTGTTTTTGTTTTATTTTTATTTGATTTGATTTTTTATTTATAATCTTTTCTATTTTTTTTAATTTTTATTTATAATGTTTTCTTTTTTTTCTTTTTTTTAAATTTTGGTAATATGTTTTTTTTAATAAAAATCAAATTATTTTTAATTAAAAAATATTGTTTTTAATATGAAATATATATTTAGAGTAAAAAATTAGTTTTACTAGTAAAATTTTCCTTATTTTAAATATTAATCTCTTTATAATTAAAATTATATATATATAAAACTTTATAAAAGAATTTAACAAATGAGGGGGGAGTCATGGCCATGAAGAGCGGGGGCTCTATTTTTCAAGGCCATGATTTCAAAAATATTGCAATGTTAGCACGACATTTTATTTTAGAGGTTGATTTTAATATTTTTCTACCAATGATAGTAATTGTTAAGTTTGTGCTTTTGAACAAGTTAAGATTTCGACCTTTAAAAAAATCAACATGCTAACAATAGCATTAGTTTTCTATTCGATGGTTGTTTTTAAGGCTATTGTTAACAACATTATGGATGTTTAAGGTAATGGTTGTATTTTTAACCCTGGAACAAAAATGTGTGCTACTAGTAGCATCACTATTCTATTTGAAGGTTGATTTAGGTGTTTTTGACAGAAAAAATGGATTTTGGGGGTTAGAGTTCTTGTTGTGAGTATTAAATTCTTGCCAGGTTGTATATTGTGTTACTATTTAATGGGAAATAAATTTGAATTAATAACTTGTTACCTTAGGAATTGTTCAAACAACCTAATTTAAATGAAAGAAAAAGAAGATGGATGTAACTACTATGTGAATATGATTTTAACATCAAACATATAAAAAGGAAAATAAAATAAAGTGGTGGATTCACTTAGTAGGAAAATGCATGTGATGCAGATAGCTATCATTACTATCACTTCATATTTAAGGGACAAAATAAAAGAGGAGAACAATACAGATCAATTCTTTGAATAGGTAAAAGAAGGTTTGCAACAATAGGGAAAATCGCATAACTTTGAAAACTATAAACTAGAAGATGGAATACCTAAGTATAAGAATAGGGTCTACATTCCTAACTCAAAAAACATAAAGAAATTGGTTTTAAAATAAATGCATGTTGTATCATATGCTGATCACTATCGTTATAAGAAGAGAGCAGCAGCAATTAAGAAGGATTAGTAATTACCATGAATGAAAAAGGAAGTTGCAGATTACATAGATAGATGCTTAGAATGTTAGAAAGTAAAATTTGAACATAGAATCCCTAGAGGTTTGTTACAACCTTTACAAATACCAAAATGGAAATGAGATGTAGTAAGTATGGATATTATCGTGAAATTAACTAAGCCAAGGTCACAATATGATGCTATTATGGTAGTAGTAGAAAAATTAACTAAAGAACCTAACTTTATACAAGTTAAGGATACACATAAAGCAACCAATATAGCAGAGTATTATATGAAAGAGGTAGTTAGTTGCACGGTATTCCAAAAGAAATCGTGTCAGATAGGGATTCAAAATTCATAGGTTATTTTTCAAAAGGTTTTGGAATAGATTTAAATACAAGTACTTCACATCATCATCAAACAGATGGAAAGACAAAAAGGGTTAATCAAGTTATTGAAGACATGTTAAGAATGCATGTATGGATTAGCCTACTAAATGGGAAAATTTCTTTGCATCTTGGGGAGTTTGCTTATAACAATGGTTATCACTCTTCCTTGAAAGTAAGTCCTTTTGAAGCAATGTATGGAAGAAAATGCAACACGCTTATTAGTTAGGACAATCCGGGAGACAAATTTATCATTGGGATAGAATTATTAAAAGAAATGGAAGATCAAATGGTCGGGATTAAACAAAATTTGAAAAAAACATAGGATAGGAAGAAAAGTTATGTAGATCATAATAGGATTAATAAATAGTTTCAGGTTGGGGATCATGTGTTTTTTAAAGTGAAAAAAAATAGTACTTCAAACTTGGGGAATTGTTCTAAACTTACAGCTACATATTATTGTTGAGATTTTGGAAAAGATAGGACCAGTTGCTTATGAACTAGGTTTTCCTCCTAGCATAAAAGTGCATAATGTGTTTCATGTCTCTATGTTGAAAAAATATGTGCATTGTTGGCCGTAGGAAAATATAGGTAGAATTTGACTAGAATTATGCTTGAAAATATGAAGAGTCTAGTCACATGATAGAGGAGTCTATGATAGAGTAAGATGAGCTATGACAGAAGTAGTTGTGGAAGAAGAGTTGTGACAGAAGCGACCGTGAGAGAAGATTATGCAATGGAAGAGAAGATCCCATGAATAAAGAATACAATCACGATTTAAGGAACAATGATAGAAGAAGAGTACAACGATTGAAAGGGACAACTCAATGATCATGGGTAAAAAGCAAGTTAGAATAGTGCATACTTTGGGAATAAAGGATATTTCTAATTTTGGGATGATAGTGCCTACTATTAGTATAACTGAGTGTATGAAAAATAGGAATGATATCCTGTCAGCTAATATAATAGACTCAGTTGATTATGACATGTAAGAGCATATAAAATATAGAACCCAAGCTGTGTGTGGGTTGGTCTCTAGGTCTATGTCAGATTTTGTCTTAGAAGAGTTGTAGAGTCAAATAGTTGTAGAGTTGTAGATAAGAGAGATGATCCAGGCTGTGTGTGGATTGACAGTAGAGTGAAAGAGAATAAAAATTCAGATACCTAAGAATAGAGAGCATGAGAGGAGAGAAGTTTGTGTAGATTGTAAATAAGATCTAGAACGCAGTCTGGAAGCTGAGTGCACAGAGGAAGGTGCTATACATTTCTCATGCCAGATGAAGAGATCCTTTGTGGTTTTTTACAGATTGGTTTCCATGTTAAATGTTGTCTTAATGTGTATTTGATGAATATTTCTATGTTAAATGAATGTATGATGTGTATAAGTAGATTTGAATAGGTTGACTAGCATTTGCTTATGAATGAGTTCTTATATGCATGTGTCACACTTTTGATAGATAGAATCTATGCTAAAGCTTTATATCACTGTTGTAATTTCTTTTGATGGCTATGTAGAGTAATACCCTGAATGAACATAATAATAATTGGAAACACACACCTCGAATTCAGTCTAGCAAACTAGTAAGGTGCCAAGGAATAGGAAATCCCCACACAACTGTAGAAACGTGGTTTTGGAAGTTACTCATAGAGATATCTCGGGTCATACTGCATCTATGTTTCATGTGCTGTCAACTGAGCCTTTCTCTGTCATGTCAATATCTTGGTCTTTGTTGATGGAAAACCAAGGGTATGAACCTAGGTTGAAGGAGGAAACACCAACAAATGGTTATGTTACCAGGACTGTGAATCATTTTGTGAGGGATATGGTTTTTCACCTGAGGAAGCTGAAAATTAAAGAGTGGGTGGATTCTAAGGAAAGTGGTTTTGCAAGGGAAGAAAGTAAAGGATCATGGTTGAATCTAGGAAAGTGGTTGAAGCGATATATTTGTACCTATATTCATGAGATATTCTTTTGTGATTTTCGTTTTTTGTTGTATGACTAGTTGTTGAAGCTAGAAACCCAATGAAATAATTTCCAACAAGGAGGACCAAGAGAGTGGAGTCGTTAATTGATTCAGTGATTGAAGAATATTAGCAACCCTATATCTTGGGATGTTGATTTCTGGGTAGACAATATTTTGGAGGGATACATCATTAAGTTTGTTATCGACACAATAACATCATATAGTTAGGCGGAAAGAAAATGTTTCCAAGGACCTAGAGGAAGATACTTTATATCTTTTAGAATTTGGATAAAAATGTTTGTATATGGAAAGGGGATCCTAAGAATGGAATAAATGAGTAAAGAACTCTGCGTGAATACCATGGATATGTCGCAAATGACTTATGCAAAAAATGGAGCAAAGTAAGCTGAGATGTTCCTTGGTGATAGAAGAACTGCACTATAAGGTGGAGGACTACAAAGTGGAAGAATATTCGGTTAGGAAAGAGAAGAAGATATGTTACAAGAAGATAAAGTTGTACTACAACCAGAGGAGAAGACTACAAGTTGACATCGCACTTTGATAGAGGTTATTACGACGAGGAAGAGGAATACCAGCCTATCCCTAAAATGGAAGAAGAAGAAGAAGAAGACCTAGATTGAGAGTATGCATATAAAACACCTACGACCCCACGTACGCCTCCGTATGTAAGGTCTAGAAACTCATATCCTAGTGGGTTTGTCAATACAAGAAATCATAACTATGGGAATAGTGGAAAAGGGAGTCTTGCTAGCCAAAATTCTTAACTAGCAGTACCAAGGATTAATATAATTTTTGGGAGTGATATTAAATTGCTAATATTCAACAAAAATGGATTAGAAGACCTAGAGAAACATTGGTTTCTATGTGAAGTTGTGTGGACCATGCGATAGGTCCAAGATGAGACCATAAAGAAGGATCAAATGATCACAACCCTGAGGGGTCATGGACTGGATTGGTATATGAATTTCTTTGTGGTTATGATAGGAATCACATAGAAAACACTCGACCAAATTATAGCAAGACTAATAGATGAATTTAGAAACCATAAATATGAATCTCAATGTATTACAAAGATTAAATAGATTAAGAAATAGTTTACAGAGTCAGTTAGATGTACAACAAAAATAATGGTTCATTACAGCACTATTACCACACATCTGGATTCCCTTGATGCAACAAAAGATTGTGTCACAGACTGAAGCTCTAGAGATGGACATGAATCTAGAATCCTCGCCTATAGGAGAGAGTGGTGCATGAATGATGAAAATTTAGTCACAACTAGCCAACATTATGATGCAACTCTAAGACATTAAAAAAGGGAAAGAGTTCCAAGAATAAATGCAGTGTACTAGATGCAAAAAAGTGGGAAACCATAAGGATAACCTCCCGACACTCATGGGTTATGTCATAAAGAGAGTGTCGAAACCGATAAATATACAAGAGATTACTTGGTGTAGAATATTCCAAACTAGAGGCCATCTATTGGAAGAGTTTTTGTACTTAAAAAATATTTGAAGTGCACCAACTATTTTATATTATAAATTTTGCAAATCAGTAGGGTATGATGAGAAGGACTACAGAGCATTTATGTTGTCACAAGAGAAAACAATGGAAACTTATTTAATAAATATTGAAGAGAACATGTAAGCTGGGTGGGGTAAATCTCAATATCCACAAGCTCGGTATCGTCAGCCCCATTATCCACAGAATCAATACCCACAGTAATAATACCCTCAACAAAGGGGAGGTGGAAATTTCTGAGGTTAAGGATAAGGAGGAGGATTTGGTAATGCAAGAAGCAAAATTATATGTTATAATTGTCAGAAACCAGGACATTTTTCTAGGGACTATGTGAGTCCTATAAATACATGTTCATATTTCAAATCCTTTGATCATACTTTCAAACAATGTATGCAGTTGATTGCGAAGTGATAGGCTAGAAATGTGGGAAATATGAACCTGCTACAGAATCCCAACCAGAATATCCAGAATATTTCTGATGAGCAGATGGAACCACATATAGATGTTGTAACAAGAGGAGGTGTTGCGACTGGAGCACACCAATAAACACAACATGAACAATCGCAGGTGCCAACATCAATACAAACGAAAGTGCCATCCGACATCAAAAAAGAAAAGGAAGTATTTTTGGATGCGCTACCAAAATTCGTCGACAAGAATCAAGTGTCGACATCTGCTGCTACACTACTTGGAAGACCAATAATGGAGATTCCTGAGAGGTTTGACCAGTTGTTCCCAAAGCAATTGACAGGAAAGGTTAGTAATCTTAAAGAGCTTTTCAAAATTTTCTTATCACTAATACAAGATAAATATGTTCTCACAGAATTGACAGCTCTCATAGAAGAACCTCAAGAAGACCTGCGACTAGACAGAATTGTAAACCGTGGGTGAAAAATATTAAATACTGGTAAGGGGTTAAGGATGACTTCCTAGATAGGAGATTACGATATGGACTATATTATTCTAGACTTGGGATCTGATGTCAAAATTATTACAAGACAAACATGGGATATCATGGGGAAACCGTGGCTCGAGTGGTCTCCTATCCAGCTATTATTATCAAATCAGTTGAATTTCCTACCTATCGATCAACTCACTCAAGTTCATGTTGAGGTATAAGGCCTAACAATTTTTGTTGACTTTGAATTAATCAACATTGTCGATGACAAAAAAACATATTGCGCACTTTTGGGGATTCACTAGGAGATTGATAATTAGATTGGTCATCAATTTTAAGAAAATAATATTAATATTTGAAGATTCAAAGATAAGCTTGGTTTCACCAATTGATTCGATAGAAGGTTTTAGATATGTCGAGCAAGTAAATAGTGAAGGAAAAGGCAATTATCAAGACCATATTTATAACTTCACATCTAGAAGGGAGGATTATGTAAATCCAATGACCAATGGAAATATTAGTTGGTGGAGTATTATTTCTTGTACATAATATTTTGGTGAAGCATTGGAAAACTAGCACAATATGATCTATGAAGTATCCATGAGAAGGTGCACAAGAATTACACAGTTTGTGAAATGGGTAGGAATTGAGGTAAGTGATCTACCCACATATGCAGGTTTACCTAGCCTTGCATAATTTCTGATAGATTTTGAAGAAAAAGTCAGAAAACATCAGTGCTTGGCTGCCCTATACCTTTCACTGAAATCTACACCCACCAAATGGTGGGTTGCACATAAAGAATCCGTATCGGAATGGCCATAATGTCAAATTTTGATAGAGATAACATTGAAAGAAGAGATCAACTACACTAGTCAAAAGTAGATATGATTGACTAATCTTGTCGAATATATTGAGTATTTTTGTGCGACATGGGAGGCATGCCCACGATAGGAATGGGTTCATTAGTTTATACACACATTAGACATGATCCCAAGGAATTGATATGCATTAGTTGAACTGATATGAGAGACTATTGAATAGGAACAATTAGATACTAGCTTCATACACACATTTGAGTTTTTCGATGATCATCCATCAATTCATGTTGCATTGCAAGTAATAAAGACAAAGATATTTGAATATATCCCTGTCGCAATGACAAAATTCAATCAGTGCAGCTAAACAATATAGCACTGGATGGAGTGCTATAATGTGGTGGGAGAACCTCATGATGATGACCCAATCGACGTAAACATACTAGAGTCTAAAGGTATGCACATAGTAGAAGGATTTGGTATTTCTAGTGATCCATTTCTAAATCCAATAAAGGTAAAAAAAAGTAAGCATTGGCTCCCTGAAGAATCCAAAATTTTATAGTATTGGAGTTTACTAGGATGATGAGATGAGTGGGAAAATTACAGACCTGTTGCATGAGTTTCAAGTTGTGTTCCCTACGGAGTTATCAGAAATGAAAGGAATTGTCGAAGACCTTGGAGAAATGAAAATACCATTAAAAACTGACATAAAAAATCTAAAGTAGCGACCATACCGACTGAATCCATGATATAAGGAAAAATTCAAGACAGAATTGGACCGAAGGATGGATGCAGGTATAATACAACCTGTTGAAGAATCTAAATGGGTCATTCTGATAGTAGTGCAATATAAGAAGGCCAAAAGTTAATTAAGAATATGCATCTCATGTACCCTTACCTTGATTATCATGCGGAATTAAAAAATATCCTATGGCACCTTTTTCATTCTTTGAAACACACGGCATGTCCATGAAACACTCCTCAACATTCATGCTCTAATACAATGCTGTCACATCCCCTCCCATCCTATAGAGAGAGAACGTGACCATAATCACTCGCTTTGATTGATGCCATAGCATCCAGATTAAAATTCATTCCATTAAATCCCATGGATAAATTCTCCAACTTCCCAACAGCAGAGAAATTGATCCTGTTATTGATTGATTCGATGATTTGTGAAGAAATATCTCAGAGGAGATTGAACGGTGGAGCAGAATCACGATGGAAACCACTAGTCTCAATTTGTTCCACATCTAGGAACATATAAATGACTGAGAATCAACTCACAAGAATCAACGGTGCATAAATCTTGAGTTTGCGGAATCAGGAAATATGGTATTTCCATCCCGCATGCCACATCCCACATTCCACATCTCGCATCCTGCATCCCACATGTAGAATAGACCACTGCAGAAAGAAAATTTGTGGAAGTAGATATCAGTGAAGCTGCATCCCACATCTCGCATACCACATGTGGAAAGGAAAGTTGTGGAAGGAAAATTGCGGAAATGGAGATTTATAGAAGGATGTTTTTGAATCCCGCATCCCACATCTTGCATCCCATAATTTGCGGAAAGAAGAGTTGCGGAAGGAGATTTCTGCAAAGAAAATCAGCCTATTAGCATAAGTATTTGGCATATTTGATCATTCAGGCCATCACCAATCTGACAATATAAGCCCCATAATGCATTGAAATAAAACATACATAGATGCATACAATTGCAATTATATAGCGGAAGCAATTCATCAATTCAACACATTAGGCATATTCATCATATTTCATTAAGCAAATGCAATACAGAGCTTAACAAAGAGATACTTATCTTATGAAGAAGCTTGATCCACAACCAGCTATGTCACTACAACGTTCAACATAGGCCAGTGTGCTCATTTATCTCTTAGTGGCACTGCCACCCCCGAGCTGGGCATGACTTCCCCAAGGAATAAGGAACACTAGCAGGCTCACACAAAGCCAAGGATACAACAAAAATCAGCCAAGCCAACATAGTTTGGTTTATCATGCTACAAGTAAACAAGCCAATATACTGTTGGGTTTATCAGGCTAATTAGCCAAGCCAACTAATAGATGGGTTTATCAGGATACACATGCAAGACATCTCACTGATGGGTTTATCATATTGCAGTCAGTTAAGCCAACATTCACATTCAGGACCAGCTAAGCCAACTAATAGATGGGTTTATCGGGATGTCCAGCCAAGGATCACACACACACAAGGCCAAATACAACAAGACACAACCAAGCCAACAAATGGGTTATCAGGCTATTAGCCAAGCCATCCTTCAAGTTGGGTTTATCATGCTTCTAAGGCAATGGACAGGAAGAACTGCTAAGCTAGTGAGCTCATCCCTAGAGCTAAGGAAACCTTCACAAGAACTATCTCACCTATAATCCATGTTACCTACACACCCAACAAAAGGAAGTGTCCCCTTCTCTGCTCCATAGTCCCTCCGGCTACACCTTCCCTTCCAGCGTTGTTCAAGATGTGCAAAGTAGATTCACCAACTACTCTTATCTTATTGTGAGGTTACCACTAGGTTGATCAAGCACATTCTACATCTCTTCCACTCCTAAGTCTTGTATATAGTTCAGACCAAAACTAGGGTGCACATCACATCAAACCATAGGGAGACACAGCAACATAGGATTCAATCTGATACACAAAGTAATAGGGTCTCATAACACTCTGCAGTTCATGGTAACACTCCTACACCACAAACAGTGTCTCAACAAAGGAAAAACACTTGCAGAAACGTGTAACAACACCTACTCACTCTTGCTGCGTCTATCCGATCAATAAGAATGACCAATGCACAGGTGAATCCTTCTGAATGAACAACTCACTCAGTGCTCTACAAAACTGAACCAAAAATAGATGTTCCAATTGCATGGCATCCTCTAGCTCCCAAGTAGCCTCTTTAGGACCGCAGTTCTTCCTCTGCGCCATTATATGTCCAAAGGAACGATCTAGAACTCTTCCAAGTCATTGCTTGCATGCATCAACACACACCACATTATCTTTTCCTGGTCTTAGAGACTCCTCCTCCTCAGATTGGAACATTTCCATTGTATTTGGAAACCAAGAATACCTATGCTCAAGCAATGAGTCAATTCCAATGTCAGTATTCACAAGATTTTCCAAAATAATAGATGAATCACATGCATATGTATATTGACATAAAATCAACAAAACTTGTCAAGTGAACCAAATACTCATATTCATAAGTATCTTCTTTTGGTTCCACAGGTGTCCGACTGGGCTTAATACAACCATGGCACTCACATCACTGCCCCACCCCACACCTGGGTGTGCATTAAAGGATAGTCAAATTTATACAAGCCTTGGATCACCTAAAAATATCTTTCCGTTGAGATCTGACAGCTCTGCTTCAGAGCCTAAAACTCCTAGGTTATCGGCAAGATCGCCCCCTCCTTTTTGGACACCACCACAATAAATTCACATGTCAGATTCATTCATGTAAGGTGCAATCTATAACAATATTTTTAAAACCATGGCTGCATCATTGGCTCATGTATTTTTAAAAGAATAAAAAAAAAAATTGTTTGATAAGTAAACCAAATACTTATATGTATAACCTATCTCAACCGAGATCTGGTAGCCCTACATTAGAGCCCAACACCACCTCCAAGTGCTTACCAATGCTTAGGTGCTTACTTTCTAGACATGCAGTTTACATCAGATGTCATTATAAAATTTCAATCATAGGTTTTCAAACCTATTCCAAAGACATCCCTCCGAGGAGCTATGTACACCCAGTACATATTTTCTTCATCTCACCTGCATTACATACAAGCATGCATTTCATATGATATGTCATAATAAAAATTTCAGTCATAGATTTTCAAACCTATTTCCAACACATCCTCCAAGAATCTATGTACACCTAGTGCATCCTTTAGAGGAGCTATGTACACCCATTACATCCTTCCTAGGAGTTATGTATCCCAAACACACCCTTCCGAGAAGCTATGTACTCCAAGGATGTACTTTCACCATCTCACCTGTGTTACATACAAGTATGGAGTTTGCATGAGATGTCATCATAAAATTTTAATCATAGATTTACAAATCTATTTCATGAATACATGATTTCCCAAATATATGATCAATAACATTGAATTTCAAAAATAAAAATATGAATTCAAAATCCTGCTTCTTGTAGAAAATCATATTTTTGCAACCATGAGACCATCCTCATGTTGTTTGGCTTCTGCAAGTGTGGATTACTCATCCGTTACTTACGCATGCTGCCCAAAACCTGGACATCCACATATAACATATCATCTTGGCACACTTTTTAACCATCCAAACAGTCACAGTTAGTCAACAGGAATATTCAAACATCAAGCAATGAAAAACAAGCATATGCATTGTTAGCATGATTCAAAACCAGCACAGGAGATCACAGTCTCCCATAATCAATAGAAAAACTTGCAATCTGAGGTTTCAAAATCTGTTCTGAGTGATGATATCCTTCTCATGGCACAAGGTGGCTTCCTACCCTGGGTTTCATTGGGTACAACCATACTGCTCTTCTCAGGTCATTCTACCTGAGTCTTGAGGAAGTCCTCATATGTATTCCCATACACACAAGGGCCATTTCCTTATGGAACTACAAGTTCACATGCATGATTCCTTGGCCTATACATAGGCTCAACTTTACATGTAAAATCTTCTTTAGTGAACTTCCTACAATACCCTACAAGTCCCACAAAATATATTACATATATTAACTCTATTGGAGCAGGCCAACTCATCATGGCCTCAATCTTTCTAGGGTCTCTACATATTCATCTATCTACAATAAGGTGACCCAATTAATGAATTCTATCCTCATAGAAGTCACATTTTCTCAAATCTGCATACAACTTATACTTCCTGAGTAATTTCAAAGTCATCCTCAAATGTTCCACATGTTCTTCCTCATTCTTAGAATAAAGAAAATGCCATCAAGGAAAACAAGAACAAACCTGTCCATATACTTACTGAAAAATTATTTATGAGGCACATGAATGTAGTTGGTGCATTGGTACCACTACAACTCATAAGTACCATACCTTTCTCTGAAGGTGGTCTTATGATCATTTTCATCCTTGAACCTTACCTGCCGGTAACCAAACTTGTTCTTCACAGTGACTTTGTTCATCGTCCTGAAATCAATACGCATCTTGTGTGTACCATCTTTATTTTTCACAATTAGGAAGGATGCTCCCCAAGAAGGAACACTTTTCTTGACATACCTCTTTTCCAACAACTCTTGCAGCTACACCTTCAAATCTATCATTTCTGGTGTACTCACCCTATAAGGTGTCTTGGACACTGGCGCTTTACTTGGCACAAGTTCAATTGTAAAAAGATGTTACTCTTTGGAGGAAACCTTAGAAATTTATCAGGAAAACATCCTTGAATTCCTACAACACATGAAGGTCCTCCAACCTAGGATCTTCATTCTCTGCTACCTCAAAAACATGAGTTGCATACACTCAGCAACTTTTTCATACAGAACATCTTCAGCTGCATTGCTGAAATATGGCTACTGGAGATCACTTTTAGAATTCCTTTCAGAACCCTTAGGTTTCCATTTTCATCCAAGTACTCAAAATTCTTGTTGTAATGATCAATATTTGCTCTATGCGCTCTTGTCCAATCCCTTCTAACGAGTATATCATAGGATCCAAGTGGCACAACATTCAAATCTGCACAAGTGACTAACCCATCCATGACTAATGGACATTTCCTTACCACCTCACTGACTTTCTTCTTAGTTCTAGTGGCTAGTTATATTAACCATGATATTCTATGCTTTGACTTATTCAGGGTGCACATATCAACAAGTCCAGGAGTGATATAGTTGTGAGTCGATCCATGGTCAATCAAAATAGAAACAATATGTTCAATGATCTCACCCTCAACTTCCACCACAGTTGAGTTAGGACTTTCCTGGTGGTAGTCTAGCATTGCACAAATTTTAGGAATGATCCCTTCTTCTTGACCCACAGTTTCAGCTTCTTAGGTGCTAGGGACTTGACCATCATTCTTATTCGCAAGTGGACAATTCTTGCATAGATGGGGTCCTTCACAACCCCAAAATTTGGGTGGTTCCTTTAGATTCTCCCTCATCACTCTGGCCAGCTCAATCACAACTTGTGATAGTTTCCTTTCTTTTTTTCTTTTTTTTGTAACTAGGGGAATCGACAATTGGGGACGAGATGGTACTCGCGTGACACGGGGTCCAGGGATCCAATATCACTACCACTATACCGCTAGGTGCATCCACAAGGCCCAAACCATGGTGAACGGGTAAATTTGGGGGGGATTTGAACACGAGACCTTCCATTTACAACCAATTTTAACAATTCCACTTTACCACTTGCTCTGCCTCCCCACAGGTGTGATAGCTGCCTTTATTTCTTTAGGAGGTGAGAAGGTTTAAAACCTTTCTTCCTTGGGTTAAGCTTCTCATTCTTCTCATGGGAATTTATCCTAATCCCTTCTATCTTTATTAACTGATGCCTAGAGTTTATATTTCTTTGGATATATGCCAAACTCTGTAGCATGGTGGTAGTCAACTGGTTTTGCTCTACTAGTGCCTTCACCAGCCTCTTATTTTCTTCTTGGTGCTAATCTTCTTTAACCTTCTTGGTCAGAGCGAGACCAAAGTTTCGATCTACATTATGAATCTACAAAATTTGTTAACAACATCATTTCTTAGACTGTAGAAATTCAGGCCTGCAGTAGATTAATTTCACCCACAACAATTAACAATTGATCATGCAAAATTATCAACAATGGAGACTGAATATGGAGCTGTAACACAAAATTATATTAACTGAGTGTACAATAGCCAACCCTGTAATAACATAGGCTGCTGAATATATAGAATACATGAGCAAATCGAATGCATAAGGAAGCATCCAAATCTAGCATAAAGCAGGCTTACCCAAAATAGGCAAATCCCCCATAGGTGTAAAAAGCTGATCCCAAATCTATCAAGGACCCCACAAATTAGCAAGGGCGTATGGGAAAGCTAAAGAGTGT
>LPNX011067067.1:43754-71964 GCA_001517045.1 Pseudotsuga menziesii | reverse complement strand
AAAAATCCTGAAATGGGTCACATCTGGCTTGTGCCCACTCCATGCTTTGAAAGGAGTCATGCCATCCAACTGTTTGTGAGGCACCCTATTCTGAATATATGCTGCAGAGTTGATAGCTTCAGCCCAGTACTTTGGTGGCAAAGTTTTGGCCTCCATCATGCATGTTGCCATCTCCTTCAGTGATCTGTTCTTCCTCTCTGCAACACCATTTTGCTGTGGTGTGTAGGGGATAGAATGCTGCCTCTGAATACCTGCATCTACACAATAGTTAATAAACTCATTATTGACATACTCACCACCGTTGTCAGATCTGAGTGCTTTGAGTTTTCTTCCACACTGGTTTTCAACCAAAGTGTTATCTCCCAAACTGACCACCGTCTTTTTGGGTGATAGAATGGGTAAAATTTTTACTTCTGTGAGTCTTGGGATTCAAAATTTGAAAATTTAAGCTTTTGGCAGTTAACTAAGTCTGTGGAAGTCTGCTTAACTGCCGAAAAGGGTCAGTTTTCGCAGCTAAAGTAGTCTACCAGAATGAACTTAGCTGCCGAAAATGTTTCAATTTGCAAAAAATAAAATCATGCTTTTGCACGCTCCAATATCAAGAAAGCCTGATTCATCATTGCAGTTGGAGAGGAAGTGCTGCCTAAAAATCCTCTATATACTTGGGCTGTTAGTCATCATTAAGTAGTGGAGTTTGTTTTCAACAAACACACCGATTCCTAGATCCGTGGAAAAGAAGTCTGTCTGTCTATCACATACATATTCCCTGATTCTAAGCGACACATTAGCAAGTTAATGATGACAAAAGTGTGGCTCGGTATTGAGAGCAGAAATCGATGGGTTTGGCACTTATTCCTTTTGGGAACAAATCCAGATGATATGGCACCTGTAAGACCAAGTTGCAAGTGAGATGAACCAGCTTGTTTATTTAGGAGACTATCCCACATGTTGTATGAGAAAAGCGGAGCCATGTGGTATTGGAGGGTTCTATGGCATATTGACGGTGGCAAGATTCTTCTAAAGCTAAATCGCTTATTAAGGCCAGAGATTTCCCAAGGCAGTGCAATCAGTTGATCCAAATACAGTGCAGTCAAGCGACCCCATGGCAGTGAAGTCAAATAACTATAAGGCAGTGCAGTCAAGAAACACTGCGGCAGGGAATTTAAACAATCTTGTTGCGTTGAAGTCAAATAACTTCCACGCAGGGCATTTGGGCAACCCTATGACAGTGCAGTCAAATAATGTCAAAGAAGCCCAGTTGCAACCAGAAGCTAGACATATTTCTCAATCAAGATCTCAGCCTACCTATATAAAGGGAAGTCCACATGAGGTTGAACAATATTTGCCAGAGATTGAATCTACGAGACCGAGGGTACATGAGGCTTCAGAAACAGACCTCGCATATGCCAGTCTCATCCTCCAGAAGATAGAATACAAAATGGATTAGAATCGGAGGATTTGTTAGGGGGATCATCGCTAGGATTTTATGTTCTTGTGGACGATGGACCTGACCAGCTGAGCCACCGGGAGGATGTTGATTACTACTCTAAACATGAAATGGAGTCTGGAAGAGATGCAATCAATGGTCGAGAAAGAAATATGCATAATAAACGAGAGCTTCCCTACTTTGACTATGATCATCCTGATTCAAGTATGCATGATCGAACAGGCTACTTTGATGCTTGTGTTATATATGGTATCGCATAGAGCAGAGCATTAGCAAGTAAATTCACGCTTAATCATATATCATCGCTGCTTACTATGCCGTTCTCTGGGTAATTTCTCTTCTCAATCTCCTTTGGTGCCTGCTTCAAGAATGGCAGGGTGTTACTGGGAAAGCAATTGCATGAAAGGATTGCTTGCAGCACTGGGATGGACAGGGATTTTGTTCCTTAACCGTAAACTGTACAAAAAAAATGAGCTCTTGTCCAGACCCTCTCAGCATTATTTTTGATTTCCCCTGCAATCTTCTCCAGATCGTTCTGTTCAAGATCATATCTCTCCTCTCTATACAGCTAATTCCAAGGCGACATGTGCTATTGCATTTTCATTTTCAGGAGTGGAAAGCCCTGCCCCGGGGTTTGCTGGATTTGCCATCCTGAGCATTTGAATGACATTTACACAAGGAATAACTTGAAATTTGGAACACGACAGAGAGGAGATCCTGTTGGGGATGTGATATTGTCACCATGGGCAAATGATGCTGATGATTTCATTATTAAACATAGACAAGCTCTGGAATGTAAGCATGTTTCTCAACATTTGCATAAATGGATTACGACTACGTTTTTCAGAGCCAAGATCTCTAAAGATGCATAGAGGAGCTGCTTGTGCGATCATCCTTTCTGAGGAGAATGCATCAGAGTGCCTTACAATGTTTTCTGTTGGCAGAGATGGTTTCATCAAGGTTTACTCTGTTACAGATGGTATTCAACTGCGTTCTACCAAACTTGGAAATTTACCACTCTCTTCTCTTGCCTTGGCTAACAGCATGGACGCATATCCTATTGTCCTTGCAGGATCATTTGATAATCATGTTTATGTCTACTCAGTAGATTATGGTCGTGCTCTTGCAAAGGTCAGAGTCCATGACGATACTGTTTCATGTCTGCAAATCATGGAATCTTCTTGCCAACAAATAGTTACAGCATCTTGGGATGTAACTGTCAAAATTTGGACTATGGAGGAAGGAAGGGGTTCTTGGGCCATGACTCTTTACTCATCTAATAACACCAGAAATGATAGTGTGGAATTTGTTGAGCAACTGCTGCAATAGAATACAAGAGTGGGCAGAGAGATCTTCTTTTTACACAGATCCGAGATTGTTTTTTCCAAATGCTGCAGGGGTGGATTATAAAGATGAAACATAATTAATTATATCAGTATCAAGGTTCTATTTTGTGTTTGAAGTATTTTGGCCAGGTGGAATTGGTTACTCATTTTCTGGGCAATCAACTGTTTAAAGCCAAAGATGAACTATTCGACTTGTCCATAGCTCATTAATGTGGATTACATTTGTTGAAGACTTGATGGAGAACAAAGATGACAGAAGGAAGCAAATACTCCAGATTTTGTGCAGCTGTTAAGGATTCGATTCACCTTTCCAATCAAGTTTTCCAACAAGAAGATCAAATGTACAGGTGGCAGGGGATTCATCAATCAAAAAAATACTGTATCAGCCAAATATAAACAGTCAAAGAATCATCTCAATATTTCTAGGCATTCAATTCTGTTATGCACCTAATTAAACCCACCGAGCCTTGGGAGGCTAACTTCACTTCAACAACCATCGAGCACAAGAAAGGAGACCGACACGTCATCATTTCCTTGATTTAAGGAATCGTTCCTATCTTTTTGCAGTTTGCTGTTCTAGCTAGGATAACAAGATCCATGTTTTTAGGATCTTGAAACTACTTTGTAAAGACTATAAAGTCTGAGTACTGACGCTGAACCAGGGGTTCAATCTTGGAGAAATTTGGCCTATGTTTTATTTTGCCTATTCTAATACAAAATCACAGTTTTCTTTTGTTGCTGTAATCAAATTTTTCATCCATCTTTATTCTGCACTCTGTTTTAATTAGCTCAGCTTATGCTCATGATTCGAATGGAGGAATTTCTTATTGTTTAGTGTGACCCTGCATTATTTATGTACTTGGTTATTTAAACCCTGCATTACAATGTACTTGGTTGCCTAAGTAATATTCTTCATACCTTTTCTGTTATTTGGCATCTGATTTACAGTTCCTAAAAGCACTGGTTCATTAAGCTATCCTGATAGGTAATCTCTTCATTGTGCCATCTTAGTATCCCATTGATCCGCCTACTGAAAAGTATTCAAAACACAAAAAACATGATTTCTCAAGTTACCAGGCATACTTAGCCATAACCACTAAGTAGTTTCCTGGAGTGATAACAAAATGGCGCCGTTGCCGGGGAGCGAGGTGAGAAGCTGATCTTCCTGGGAGACGACATAGATCTACTCTTTGATGATAGACAAGGGGTAGACACTTATTGTTAAAGTATTGGTGAACGGAAGTATCCTAAATCGATTTCAGGATGGTCATGACTTGGTCAACTAAAAAATGAAAGAAAAAACCCTATAAGAAATTTTGTTTTAATTCGATCGCAGGGTACTAGTATGTTGAAAGGAAAATATGTCGTAGACTATATGTCTGTCGCAAATGCAAAAAGGGTTGTGAAGAAAATTCTTCTATCACAATAAAAGGAAAATGTCAAAAGTTGAATAAAGGTCGCAGAAGAAGAAGATATGTCAAAAGATGAATTTGCATCGCAGAAATGACGACCGCCCCTAATTAATTAAAAAATGCGAGTGAATATCTACATGGAGAAAGTATATCCCATGCAACCCATAGTGAATGTTCTTCTTCAAAGAAAAAGTTTTCCAGTGATCATCCTCTTGATGTGTTCTCAACTATACACAAGATACATAAGATACATTGATTAATGATAATATCCAAACTATAGATCTTGGGGTTGTTCCATCAATTCGTCCACTTTGGGAAACCCTCACGGTGGAGAAAACCTAGAAAAACCTACTCGATATAGAATTCATCCAAGAACAATTTCATACCCAAATAATAAGACCTACCCGAGAATAATAACGGACTTCTTCCTCTCTCCCAGATGGATTGTTCCTTATCTCTCTAGCACAATTGTTGAGTTCTAAGTGTGTCCAAATGAGCAAGGCCCCTCTCCTATTTATATTGATCAGCTGAGAGACCTAATAACCCAAATGGGATGACATATCCTTGCTTCCAATGGAGACATTCCTTTGGATACTCAAAACTACATTTTACTACTACTTTGTCTGTATATGCAATGTATGGTTCCTAGCATGGATCTCAAGAACAAGGATGTGATAGTGAACAATCATATTATAAAGGAAATTAGCAATGAAAAATGTAAAAAGCATGTATATATTTACAATGCAAATAAAATTCCAAGAGATGGATATGGAGGAACCTAAAATGAGGGTTGTTGTATTTATCAACTAGGGAGAGGAGAGGGTTTTTTGGGACTAAATATGTCGTTTCCAAGTGTCATATTGAGAATCCATTTTCCATAAATGGTAAGAAACTACTCAAGCTGCAATGTCCCCAAATATGTTTAATAACACCATGGAGAATCCCCCTAGCCTTGGGAACCCCATGGTTCCTAGTGGAGAAATAATTTAATAAATAAGGGTCATTCCAAAGTATTAATTACCCATAGTATTTAATTTTATTAATTATTATGATATTTTAAATAATTTTATGATTAAATTATGTCTAGGTGACAAGGAGGTGCATGGGTCCAAGTGGACCATGAGTTGGCATTGAGATGTGGCAACCTAGAGAAAATCAAGAAAATGCCAAAAAGGAACTCAAGCCAAAAATATAGAAACTACATGAAAATAAATATGTAATAAAAATGATAGCAATTTTCAAAAGTAGGGAAGAGAAAGGAATTTTTCAAAATAGGAAAGTGTAGAAAAAAATTTCATTCATAAAGAAGGAAACTTTTTCTTAAGGAGGGAGTCGTTTCCAGTTTGGTTGAAGAATGCGAAGCAAGGAAAATTTTCCTAAATCCTAAACCTTGTAATCTCCTCAAGGAAGGTGCATTCATGGGTTATGGTTACGGTTTGCAAGTGGGTAACTTACTCAATAGGTGATAGACTTGCTCAACAAGTTAATAAGTCTATAAAAGAATTCTTCAAACTCCTCTGAACAAATTTTGATAATTATTGTTTTGATAATAGGAGCATGTTTCATCATGGCCTTCTTAAGATTGTGATTCAGTATCATTTATCTTCTGTAGGTAGAACCTGGTATGCATTTTTGAGTGAAAATGGTTTTGGACAAACTCAATACTAGCCCTCTCCCCTTTCAAAGGTTCAACAAAAGAGAAGGTGATCATCGTTTCCTGAATCTTCTGATAAATTAGACTCCATGTCCAACATACAGAGATTGTAACGAACAACCTATTCAAGGAAATGATTTGAAATGTGACATTGAGGGGGATGATAGTATTCCAGTTTTTGAAATCCCTATCGACCTATCGCCTTAAGAAAAACCTCATTATGTAGCTACATAAAAGTATAAAGGGTTAGAAATTCGTGAAAATACAAATTTTGAAACTCACACTGAGTCTAGGCCTAAAAAAAGGAATTTGTCTCAATTAGATCTAATGCACAAATATTTAATTGAAGCATGGCCACTACTCCAATTCATTAAATAGTGTAGAAAGTATAAGAGCACCCTTTAGTGGAGATCAATAGTGATGATGATGACCTTTATCATGTTCATGAATTCCTCATGAATATGTTTTCCATGAACAGAGTATGGAGTTTAATAATTCCATGATGACGCCTTTGCAGGGATTTACTAAAAATTTATCTCCTCTCCGTTCTGAAAAGAAGCCCTCATTTATAGGTGATTCATCCCCTGGTCGTAGTGAAAGGAAACTTAATAAGTACACCAAATGGTTGTTTGAAGCACCCAACTTGAAATAAAACTGGAAGAATCCTAGTAAAAAACGCTTGTTATGAGGGTTGAGATCAAAAATCTTAAAAATGAATTATTGTCTTGGGTGAATCGTTGGAAGGATCTTATATTAAAGAAGGATAAGTATAAATCCATGAAGAGATAATTGGTATATGCTAACAAAAGACTCTTAAGATAAGAAGAGAAACATAAGGTTAAAATCGTGAAGCTTAGAGCTAGGTTGGCTGAATCTAGAAAAGAAACTAAAATTCATATTACAACATAGCAGAGATATCAACATTTTGTTTCAATTTGATTCATGTTTTGCAGGATTATTGGTTGTGTGCCTTCCAGAAGAAATATAATATATGGTTACTTGGAGTCCCCATAGATGTTCTTAGGCAGAAGTGGAGGAATCACCCAACCACCCTCTCACACCTTCTACTGGGGTTAGCTTCCAAGCCCATCCTAGGTAGACCAGAAATAGCCTTCTAGTATACCTATGTATGAATACTAATGTCAAAGATACTAAAGGTTACTAAAACTACACTGAGAGTCTGCGGGGGAAGTTGATGCATGGGCAGGGTAGCAAATCCAGAAACCCTATCAACACCGGCACCACACGGGGCCCAAGAGGTGGTATTGACAGAAGTCTCTAGATGCGTAAAAATCATGATCTATGCTCGAACAAGGAATCAGAGGGTTATCTCCTCACTCCAAGTCCTCATGCGACCTCATGCTTAACTCTTGTGTAAGAGGAGATTCCCACATACACTCAGTATAGAGGAGGATTTACCTAGTGATTGGTCTGCTACGTCTAAATCAAATACTTATGGAGAGTTAAACTCCCTAATGCACAAGTCTAGCCTAATCTAGTTGGTGTATGAACCTAAAAAGAGAAACTTACTAATAATTTTTAATTATGTCATTCTTTTTAGTAGGTTGTTCTTAGTCAGAGGTAAATGGCATGACACTTTGTATGGTGTTGTAGACTTGATAAAATAAAATAAAAAATGGTGCATAAAAGTAAATTTTCAAAGAAAATTACAACTACTAAGCCAATTTTCTTTTCTTTTAAATGAAAGCTAATGAACTTAAAAATAAGAATGAGAAACTTACAAGAATTTTTAAGAATTCTTGAATTTTTCTTTCAAATATAGCGAAAATAAAAACTACACGCAACCTAATGCAAAATATTTTTGTCTTTTCTTTTCAAACAACTTCAAAAATTACAATGCATATGAATGCAAACTTGTGCAAATTTGACTAATATAAGCATATAGAAGTGAAATGAGGCAAAAAGGATCCCCAAGTAACCCACTTCAACCAAAAGGAAGAAACGGGAACAAACCCTAACTTGTAGGAACTAACAAACTCAAAAGCTCACTAAATCCACAAAAGAAAAGTGACAGACTCAAACTACAATAAGCAGTATAGAGCACAAAGTATGCAAAGGATTTGACCATTGACCTAGAAAACAAGCACTCACTTACAAACCAAGTAAGAGGACCACCTACACTCACCAATGGAAGAAAATAAAACACAAAATCTCAAGAACTTGAAGAAATTAAGTAAGCGATGTGAATTACATACCTTAGAATCATAGATTCATGTCAACAACAGAACCCTCACAAGAAATCAAAAGGCCAAAAGACAAGGACAAGCAAACCCTAATGGAAAAAAATACTGCTATAGGAAACACACAACTGTCTATGTAGACAACACGCATATGACACGCAACTGTCTAGAAGGAAACCTACGTGTGCACAGTGAAACATGCGACTGTCTATGTAGACAACCTGTATGTGCTGAAAAAAAAAAATTCAAAGAAAAAATACTATAAATAAGGTTCTAAACAATCCAAACTGTAAATCAAAGGAAAAAATACTAAACACATCCAAAATAAAAAAGAAGCAAAGGCTGGAAAGGGAACCTAAAGAATGGACCCACAACAGGCTGGACTCCCCAGCGGAATCACCAGTTTTGTTGTACAAGACAATGAACCCTTGTAAGCTAGGGTCTCTAGGGTTACCAAATTACTAAGACACTTGTAGACCATCAACATATCTAGAAAATGAAATAGGAATAGGAAGGAAGCTTAGCATACCTGGTTTATGACGGTTGATCCATGCTTGATCATCTCCTCTTTCAATCTCTTCTAAAGCTTCCAGGGATTATCCAATTCACCTGCAAAAGACAAATTCTTCCAAAAATATCTTGTATATAATACTATATATATGCCATTGATTAATGAGATGCATATTCATATTAAAACAATCAAAACAATTTTATCATCATATACAAGAATGCAACAACACAAAGATTGGAAGAAGAAATTTCTTTATTAATAAATAAAGAATGGTGAGATTACAACCCATCTTCTGAAACAAGGACTCCTCTGCAAACCAAGGACATTGAGTTCTGCTTCTCTAAGATGTCTGAAGGCATACCACTAGCATAACGTTTCTCTTCTTAAAATAATTGATTAGCCCCATCCCAAGGCCTTTATTTTTACATGAGGAAATAGAATGGTTTCGAAGGTTAGGATGGTTGAGAAAGTTAAGATAGTTATGGATTAAGGCTCAAATGATCTCGAATAATCGTGATTTATATTTTTTAACATTGAATTAAGGTACACACAAGTATATATATAGGAAAGGTGCGTATGCATGCTCCTTGTTTTAAGACAAGTCACATGTTCAAGGTACACACAAGCTCCAATGCAAATAGTCGTGTATGACACGCGGGTTGCAATGCAAATAGTCGCGTGTTAATCCCTGATATCCAAATGAAAATATATTAAGATGATCAATATTTTATGTATCAATGGTCATGCACATATATAGTTTTTTGGATTACTTCAATCCTAATTGTCCTTTCATGTCTCGACATATTGGATGTCAGTACTCGGACGGAGAAGTGCCATTTTGGTTGATGACAGGTGACTAAGCCTTGTTTCTAGGACCTATATCTTTGATATTTTTCTAATATTTTACATAAATTCAGTATTAATAGGGGGTTTTGGAATAATCAAAACCCATCCCAAGACTTAGGATAAAATAATTAATCTTTTTGATTAATTTCCTGGGACCTACACTAGCTAGTTTAAACCCAATTTCATGTTTGAGGTAAACATTTCCAAAACAACATCATGGAATGAATAAGAAATATCCTAGATAATATTCTGACAACTCCGTAGTCTTCCCAAATTAGCAAGTGCACGTTTCTACTTTTTTAGGAGTTTCATATTTTCTGTAGTTTTAAGGAAAAAGCTAAAGCTAGTTTTAATGTAGGCTTCCTTATTTTTTGCACCAAATCAACTCCCTTATTTTCCTCATCTAAAATCATGATAAATTAAATTTCAATAACTTATGAGATGTAAATACTCATTCAACAAATTCGTGAGCATCTTGACTTATTTGGAAAGTGCTTTATACACCTATGGGGGATTTTCACTAGTTTAGTAAGCCTAGTTTTGTACCAATTCGAATAACATCCTAATGCTTTTGAATCCTTGGAGTACATACTTCATGAGAAGGCTATATCTATTTAATGATGGATGATATAAATTAATATAAAAAATAGTTTGTGGATTATTCACTTTTGAATCTCGTTCTTGAGTGTTTCTTGCCTATTTTTAAGCAATTTTGAGAGTTCAATTGTTCTAAGGTTGGGCTTAATTTCCACACTAACACTAAGGGATGGGAATCATACCTTGTTATAGATGTTCATAGTATATCCCCATTGAGACCTAAATCAAACTTGCACCTACATTCCATTCTTAATAGCAAAAAAATACACAAGCATGATATATATTAAGCATTAGAACCTACTCTAGCATATACCCATCCAATATATATAACCAGAGAAACTACATCCATGGACAAGAATATTCATAGTTACAAAAATAAAATGGATGAGAAATGGATATTTTTATAAATTATAAACATAGATATAAGTGACAAACTCTATCAATACCTCGTCGAAATGGAGAAACCGATCCCTCCACCACTTCAATCCTCTGTATCAATGGTAAGCTCACAAGACAATGGAAATCTTGGCAACAGAATCAGTGGCTGCTCACAGGAAAAAGGGATGCAGAATCAAGTATGTAAGTATGGGGCACAAATCCACTATAGTTTCTTTCCTCTCACAAGTTCTCCTCCTCTAATGCATCCAAGTAGCTCAATATATAGCCCTTCAATAGGAGGTGAAGGGTTGAATCAAATCATTTCCAGGCATATGGAAGGCCAATTGTCAATTTATTCATGACTTAATGAGAAAAACTCCAAATATTTTATTTTTGGACACATTTCTCGATGTACACAGGTCACAATGGAGCAAGCTACGTGTACACGCAGTCTGTAAGCTGGTGAATCGTCTATACCAATAAAAATGACTTTTTAAGGTATTTTTTGGAGCATCAAAGTTTATATTGGGAAAAGGGGGTCCAAAGAGTCTTCGTAGGGACAAGGAAGCCATAAAAACATGATCTACCAAGTGTGGTAAAATAAGCTATAACACATTCCCCCTAATGTGTGAGGTCAGAGGGGTAACACGATGGCTGAAATACATTATACCAATCCCAAAAGTGGAGTAATGAAGACCCAAGTGGAAAAAACAACCACTCATCAGTACAATACAATGATAAATCTCAGCATGTGACTGCAAATATGAAGTGTAGCATTCCACAGATACATAATAGTGAAATGGACTTGAATATGCATAATAGACATATGTCACATGTGGTCATCGCCATGTACAATATACAATGAAATAATATATTCATACCGAATGAAGACATCTGATGGTACACTAGAATCTGGTCATGAGAACGGATATCTCATAGATACTGGCACGATCAAGGAGGTATCATATATGTAATTCCACCAATATGGGACATATTCTACACAAACCGCCACTGATACATGTCCCATCACATGAATAAAAGTGTCAAGGTCAAACATGATGGACCATAATTTGATTACCAGTAATTGATGTATACCATTAAAAAATGTGAGATATCCCACCGATAATGATAATGGGAATCAAGGTACATAGTGCAATCAACCAAGTGTGAATAGATGTGTTGAGGTCGAACACCTGAGAGAGTCCAATGATCAAGGGACATTGATGTATTCCCAAATCTGTCGATGGTGATAGAACCTACCACTGATCACTGCAAGTCCCAAGGAACTCAATGGACTCTATATCCCTATTCCATAATAAATGATCTAAATTTGATGGAATGGAATCTGCTGGAAGGAGGGCATTACAACATCCCCCATCAACTAACATGAGGTACACAACAATGCTAGATAATTTGGAAGAACTCATATGAACAAGATGTGCATGAACCTGTAACTGTATCGAGAATGGTCGGCATGCAAAGAAAATATAATTGAGTAGTGGTCGAATCAGGATAAAACTTCCTTTAAACAGGTGCATATGGAAGATGGAGACTCATAGGAGGCATAGACTCAACATGAAAACTGGGAAAAATCTGCGACATAGTAGGAATCAACAGAGGCTCCATAGGGATTGGAAGCATAACCAGTCGATGGAGAAAAATCAAAGTAACGAGTAAAGCTTCTAAAGTCATACTAATAACCCAACCAATGGATGGAACATATAGTGCTCTGTTAGAAGGTGACACGAAACGACAAATGCCAAAGTAATATTATTTACCATCCATATTTTTATGTTTTTTTATATTTTTAGTATTTTTTATATTAGAAAGCTTGAAAATGAACAAAATTTCTTATAATACACAAAAAGGAGGAAACGAGGGTCGCAGCCAAGAAAACTAGTTCCAAGAAATGGAACATACCTATGCTCAATGCAAGGAAGCATGTGTAGGATACAGAAATTTGGGGGGGTGTTTCCTCCGGGTATGGGGTGATCAAGCTGGAAAGAATATATGGGAGGCTCTGCTTTGCTAGGATTGATACAAGCTCGGGCTATATGGTTCATAAAAATGAAGTAGGGAGCTGATATAAAACTCAATACAGAAAGTAGATGCATAAAATGCAATTACAACTTGATATAAATAGGATTCCATGTGGGAGATGGCTAGCATAAAGTTCAATAAAGAATATGTATTTATTTGTCAAAGACATGGTGGTACTACAAGGGACTCCTAGACCTAAGGGAGGACTCTGATCATGCGTACCGAATGGAAAAACATGATATATCTAGGGCACCCATGTGTAGGAAGGATATACCACTTACGTAGTGTCACTTCTAATAGCAGTCTAAAGGTTTAGTAACATCATGAAGTGGGTTTGTACCTATAGTTAAGGAGACATGGACATAGTACGATGTGTGATGCATGCAAAAAATTGATCCTATCCTATATGGTAGTTTGAAATTATACTTATGGTAGACACGAATGGGTAAATACCTCGACAAAATTGCACTCAAAACAAGTACCTACACCACAATATTAAACCAAAACAACTCAAAATTTTTAATAAAAGTCCAAACTATAGGCTAAGTGGGTTCAAATTTCAAAAGAAATTTGATAAATAGTAAAAATTCACAATTTAACCATACCATTTTGTTTTTACCACAAATAGTGCATTTGGATCCATTTGGCACACCAACTTCAAATGTCGATTCTCGGATATAGGAGCAATGCAATCATGAGCCATTAGGACTAGGTAAATGCTACTCTCATTCCCTATCATTCCCTATCCATTCCATACATTTATTTTGTATTTTTCATTGTGTAATTTTTAGTTTGAATCAAGCATAAATGGGTATCTCATCCCATGCAGCTCAGAAGTATTAGAATTTGAATGTCATTTAGATATTCAAGAATATAGTTCTAATAATGTTTGCAAAAAATGGAGAATGAAGATACAAACAAAACAAAACAAATCACACAGGAAATTGACAAGTATTGCTCAGGAATTTACAGTATCATTCACAATAATAAAATATGGTGTTACAATAGTTTACATAGGAAAAGAATTCTAATGAATGACATGCAATTCGAATCTATCCACTGGATATGAGTGTAGCTAAATAACCATATAACTCATGGTGTCTCAATCAATGTTGGAGTCCAACAAATCAACTCCCAGATGTCCAACAACTAAAACAATTAGTGACAACTAGTTAACTCAGTGCAACTGAGTGTGGTAGGTGGGAAAAGGCGCCTACTCCACATGCAGCCATGCATTATCTATGAAAATGTTGTGCTAGCTAACTGATTGTGAACTAACTGAAAGTAATTGGGGGATAACTGAGACTAACTAGTACTAACTCCAACTAACTGAAGTAGATTGGTGTCAGGACTCCCAGTGGCTCCTAAAATGTAGGGATTGCTCTAGGAGGCGCCCAAATTGATGCATGCACATGCAATAAGTGGAATTTAACCTCTATTAGTGTTCCCCACACTCCAATGACTCGAAAATGTTTCCCCANGGGGAAAACCTCATGGAACCCCCCCCCCCCACCCTCAAAATAAGCAGGAATACAAATTTTGAAAAAACTTGTTAAACATTTTTCTACTATTTGCAGTAGTATATTGGTTCTATGTAGTTGAACCCATGAATCCAAACAAATTTATTATGTCTGGAGGAATATTCCTATTTGGAAGAAGAACAATGCATTCAATTGAATCAGAAATATAAACAACTGCATGGTGAAAAATGGATCCATGTAGAGCAGCTGAAATCATCTGAAGAGAGAGCAAAGGTGCTTGAGAATTCAAGCAATGTGAGGAACACCCAAGAAAGGGATATATTGCAGCCTTGAATAGTAAACCATGAGTGGTAAAATTAGCCCCAAGTGTTAGGAGCAAGTGTCTAGGCGGATGAAGAATGTCTTCCTCTTTACTAGTCGTGTGAGGAGATGAGCATGTGACCATAGGTAGAGAAGCCTTGGGACTGTGGAGAGTGAATGATTGAGATCCATAATCTGATATAGCTTCCAAAAATATCCAATAATTCACAAAATCTAATATCAGCAAACTCATAAGAGAGAACTAACATCGAATCCTCAACAACAAAATTGAAGGAGACTTGCGGTACTTGATTTGTCACACCAAAATTGATGAAACTTGTTACAAGAAATAATGTAAGCTCTTGAATATTAAAAATCAACCACATATTATCAGATCAGAAAATAAATCATATCCAAAAAGGTTCATACCAGATCCAAAACTATGAAGTGAAATCAAATCCCAAGCAACAATTTTGAAGGAGACTTGCGGTACTTGTTTCTTCACACCAAAATTGATGAGAACAGCTACAAGCAGTACTGAAGGCTCATGAACCTGAAATATTGAACCAAATAATATCCGATTAGATCCAAATAATATCATATCAGATCCAATAAATTTCATATCAGATCCAATATTTTTCTCCGCTAAGATGGTAGATGCACAATTTTCTCCTTCTTCAAAATTCTGAATATCGGTGCATGCAATCATGTATAAATTTGTTGGAACCTCAATATCAATGAGAGTGAATGTATCACTCCTAAAACATGAAATTATTTCCAAAATATCTCAATATTTACAAAATATAATATCAGCAAACTCATGAGAGAAAACTGACATCAAATCCCCATCATAACTTTTGAAAGAGATTTTTGGTACTTGTTTCTTCACACCAAAATTGATGAGAACAACTACAAGTGTACCTGAAATATCTTGACCCTAGAACCAAGTAATATTAGATCAGATCCAAATAATATCATATAAGATCCAATAAATTCAATATCAGATCCATGAGTTTGCTTCACCGAGCTGGTAGATGCACAATTTTCTCCTTCTTCAAAACCTTTGAAATAGATTGTTGGTACTTGTTTCTTCACACCAAAATTGATGAGAAAAACTACAAGCGGTACTGAAAGCTATTGAACCCTAGAACCAAGTAGTATCATATCAGATTCAAATAATATCATATCATATCCAATAAATTCCATATCAGATCCAAGAGTGTGCTCCACCGAGATGGTAGATGCACAATTTTCCCATTCTTCAAAACCTCGAGTATCAATGCATGCAATCATGTAGGAATTTGTTGGAAGCTCTAGATCAATGAAAGTGAATGGATCACTCCTAAAATATGATATTATTTTAAAAATATCCAAATAATTACTTATATGCACACCAACAACATCATTAGAGACAGAGAAATCAAATTCCTCACCCTTTCCTGGAGAAATCACCGGTAAACTATGCACAAAATTTATAATAGAAGAATCACTGGAGAATTTTTGTATAGAATGGAAGGAGATATTTTCTTCAAAAGAAAAGATTCAAATGTCTTCTTCTGGATCAGCCATGTGAGGAGATGAGATATCAGATATCTCATACACTTCCATAGCGGCGGGAGAAGGAGTCACTCCAAGGAGACATTCTTCAATTCGAATTGACTGTGAGGAAGATTCCGATTCTTCTTCATCTTGAACAACTTCATCAGAGAGAGTAGAGGCTGAGAATTTTGTGTAAATAACTCTTGTGGTTCTGAATGTGCTCCCCATATTTCTATAATAATCCTCATTTTTCTTCCCAAATATTCTATCCAGTTCTATCCAGAGATCCTTTGGGTATTCTGCAAACTCAATAAGGTCTATAAGCAAGCTTCGAGAAAAAGCCCCACATATTGCTCCATAAGCTCTATCACCATCATTTAGCTAGTATTTCTCATATTCATAAGAATCTTTACCAAGTCCCATAGATACCTCATAGAGACCTTGTCTCTTCATAGATACAATCATCTTCGACTTCCATTCTGAATATCTTGTGGATGGAGTAAGAAGAGGAACTGATAATATAGAATCCATATGAAGTTGAACCTACAAAATATCACTGAAAAACTAAAAATATTTGAACTGTTAGAATCATGTTTTTCCTCTCGACGTGATAATATTTTCAGGGTCCGTCATGCCATCTCCGCTTCTTTGAATAAATCTAGAGCTAGCAAATCATCATAGGGGACTTCTGTGGAAACCCAACTGCTTCTGATGTTCGATGGAGAGAAACAAGCATGAAAAATGCTTGATAAGGCTCTGATACCATATCAGAATTTGAATTCCATTTATATCTTCAAGAAGATAGTTCTAATAATGTTTTCAGAAAATGGAGAATGAAGATACAAGTTGAACAAAACAAACCACACAGGAAACGGACAAGTATTTCTCAGGAATTTACAGTATCATTCACAATAATAAAATTTGATGTTACAATAGTTTACATAGGAAAATAATTTGAATGCATAACATGCAATTCAAATCTATCCAATGGATAGTACTATAGCTAACTGACCATCTAACTTATGGCATCTCAATCAATGTTGTAGTCCAACAAATCAACTTCGAGATGTCCAACAACGCAAACAATCAGTGACAACTAGTTAACTTAGTGCAACTGAGTGTGGTAGGTGGGAAAAGGTGCCTGCTCCACATGTAACCATGCATTATCCATTCAAACCTTGCACTAGCTAACTGATTGTGAACTAACTGAAAGTAACTAGGGAATAATTGAGACTAACTAGTACTAACTCCAACTAACTGAAGTAGGTTGGTGTCGAGACTCCTAGTGTCTCCTAAAATGTAGGGATTGGTCTAGAAGGCACCCAAACTGATGCATGCACATGCCGTAAGTGGTAGTTAACCTCTAGCAATGTTTCCCACACTCCAGTGATTGGTACGTGTGGCCCGATTAGTCCAAGTGGACCGAATGGTACTAGTAGACCCAGTTAATTAATTAAGGTTCCTAAGTTAGGATAAATAATCTAATAGATAGTATGGTCAAGGGAGGATTAATAATCCTAACAACAAGCCACCGGTTCATGTATAGGATCTGATTTATGCAGGAAAAGAACATACAACCCACGTAAATAGACAACTGTCACCAATAAAAGTCACTTACAAGGCCGCAAATACCTCATTTAATGGAGACTTCTCATCAAAATTCAATTTTTTTGACAGGATGGTGCTGGAATGGAGGGAGACTGAGCATGAGGATATGGATATGAAAGTCCACCAAGACATAAACGCTCAACAATCTCTAAAAATTTGTGGATTATAAAATTTTTGGAAACTTGGGGGTTTGAGGGCCCAACCAAGATTTCTAGAGATGTGTGTTGATTACTAGGATCGAAACACGAAGGCTTTTTAGCTATATGGGATGCCCCTGAGACTAGAAGTGGAATATATCTACTCCATTACAAGACTATCTCATTGGGGTGAGGTGGTAAACTTGTGGGCTCGTGGGGTGGGAGGAGGGCTCACCATTGAGGAGTATATAGTCGTTTATTTCCTTCCAAATACTAAGAATATTGGAATCCAGGTTTCGATGAAATCCATCCATATCATGAGTGTCAAGATGATAGTTCTGGTACTAGCAAGAATAACAGGGTTATCGTCACTTCATTAGGAATCTAGGACTCTCATGTTTTATTTAGTAGAGTGTTTGAGACCTACAGTGTCCTATTGGAGGACATTACTGTTGAATTCTATGAAACAACAATTGATAGACTGCAAGCTAGGAAGGGTAAAGAACTTCAGGTTCTCCAACATACTTAGAACTTTACTTTTTGAGTGGGTACTGGTCCTTATCCCAAGAGTCGAGGTTCCTCCACATAGTCTACGATATCTGACCCAAACACATTGGGTGGAGGTGATGCGTCGGTTAAGAGGAGGTCAGAAACCGAGTCCTTTCCCACCAGACTTCTACCACTAGTGGAGGTGATAGATAATAGAAGTGGACGACTATCATTATGCAAGAATTGACTTCCACGTAGAACTAAACATGCGACTACCACTAGATGTTGCATACAGTGAGATACGTAAAAATATCAAATGTATTTTTGAATTACTTGATTTTATTTTTATTTTTGATATAATGGAATCAAAATATGTTTTTGGTGGTATCACATACTGAAATTTATCGTGCATATGCATATGTGGGTCTGAGATGGCTAGATGCTTTCCCCCAACATCGTCGGAGGGGATGAGGGGACGATATGATCAGTGCAGATGCATAATGTACACTCGAAAACATACATGGAAACTTTTCTAGGTTGACACATAGGGTACCCATGGTACAAGGAGAGGAATTTCTCGAGGCTATGCAGAGACACGTAGTAGGATTACCCTATGTCTGGTTTAGGTTATTTCATTGTTTTTCCAATGCACTTGTTTGTTACCATGATCATCACCTGGGTCCACATGCATATATCCCTAGATAGACTTTTTGTATAGACCATAAAGTTTTTTGGTGGCTTAAATCCCCAATTTTGTATCATGATATTTTTTACTATGACATCATTTTGGAATATATTCGGAAATAAAAAACTTATAGTGATTGGCTTGATGTATTTACATGTGTTTTTGAATGTGAATGGAATGTATATGCTTCATTATTGATGTAACAAATTCCAGTCTAAGACGTAATTTGCATAAGAATTGACAACATGATTTTGAAGTCTAGGAATATGAATGTATGTTATGTAGTCAAATTATTGTTCTAACAACTTACCCATAAGAACCTTCACAATAAATTCAGATCTATGATACAGTATACACCATTTAACTGCAATGTAACCTACTATGAGTCAAGGAGGGCTTCAAGAGATCGAATACCATTAGAGATGAGATCGTGTAGTATCTCAATCACGACACTATATTCAATAAAATTGTTGGATGATGGATGGAGACATACACCTTCTAAAGACACTACATGACCCTCAAGCATATAGATGAACCAAGCAACCAAAGCTAAGTTATGGGTATGGCAGCTAGAACCGTCAACATTTCCTAGGTATACCAAAGATTCCATCGACATCTGTCACAACAAGGGGAAGCATGTCAACAAACCGAATCGCTACAAGGGAACTAAAAGTAAACTATGCAATTGTACAATAATATACAAAATATCAACCTCAACTGAGAATTAGGCATAGTATTTTTTGAGATAGATCCCATTTCTAGGCTCCGACAAGGCTGTCCCTTCGTAATATTTTAACTCATAGGCACCCTTCGCCAAGACATTTTCTACAATGTAAGGCCCATGCCACATGGGATTGAACTTACCTGCCCCTAACGGTCCACTATCTTGGTCATATAAGAGGACCAAGTCACATGCATTAAATCTATAGTGATAGAAAAACTCATCATAGTGAACCTTCACAGACCACTTATTGCTCTCAAGAGCCACTACGACATCTCGACATTGCTCATCAAGATTCTGTAAGTGGAACAAACGTTCTTCTAACTCAGAAGTATTTGGTAAGAGATCTATGGCTAGTTTCAATAAGGGAAGTTTGCATTCAACTCGTAAAATCAACTCCACCCCATGTACTAACTGAAAGGGAGAAAACTTGTTGGAAGTATTAACTGTGGTTTGGTATGCCCAAAAAGCAGGGTAAAGCATAATATGCCAATTCATCTTTCTTTGTCTAATGGTTCTTTGCATAATGGAATTAAGGGATTTGTTCACAACTTCAACCTATCCATTCACTGGAGGATAATATGAAGAGGAGTACGCTTGCTTATATCCTATCTTTGAAGATAATTCATCCTCATATTATTTTGAAAGTTCCTACAATGGTCAGTGAAAAGCACTCTTGGGATACCAAACCAAGTGATGATTTGATTGAATATGAACTGAGCGGTTGTCTCACCATTAGATTTAATAGTAGGAATCCTCTTCCCATTTTCTGAAATATTCCAGGGACACTAGGATGTGATGGTTCCCCCCAACTGACGCTGGGTTGCAATCTGTAAATTCTACCCCCTAATTGGTGAAGGGATCGATAGTGATGATAGGATGTAACTAGGTGAGATGTGAGTGCATATTCTATGCGAACACCTGGAAAGGGTGGCATCACTTGACCGTATTAATGAAATCTTTAAATATTGATGACTAGTGATAACCCGCTCTCGAGATATTTTTGGTTGTCACAAAGATAAGATGAATGAACACCACATGCCCCACCATGGAAATCATTCAGCATAGTCTCAACCTCATCATGAGTCAAACATCGACGCAAAATGGAATCCACCCCATGAAAATACAACAAGCCACCAGTAATAAGGTAATTCTTAGAATTATGTCATAAGTGTCGATGCGCATCCCACGAGAGGTGTGGAGCAACCTTAAATGTCTATAAATATATCATGATATCACCATAAAATAATCTTCATGAATCTTCTCTTCATCCAAAACTAGGGAGATTCAACATGAGCTTCGAAAAAACTAATTATTTCTTTGACTTTGTTGAAACAAACCCGAGATTGAATTCTTGAAAAATAAAAGTCCATTTATTATACATTCCTCCTATTATTTGTCTTGTCAATACAAACTAAAATGGATTGATATGAGATATGACTGTAGTTTGGAGAAGGAGTATATAGTGTCACAACTGCTGAACTATATAAATGGTCGCTAAGACTAGCTTCTCGATGTGACTATATAGAAGTTTATCATCAATGAGATTACGTCTAAGATAGTAGATAATGTGCTCAACTTGGAGCTCAATATCCTCTTGAACCAAAACCATCCTAATAGTCTCTTTAGACATGACCACATATAATAAGAAATAACAGGTGTAGTCAGGTGGATTAAGCATGGGGGTCAATGGCAAGGATTTCTTAAGGGAATTGAAGGACTCCTGGCCTCACTCATACCATATGAATGGATTATCCTTATTCAAAAGGCACATAAAACCCTTGGTCAAATGGAAAAATTGATGACAAATATCCGTAAGAAGTGAGGCATCCCCCAAAGACTTTGAAGATGTATAATCATGCATGGGGAAGAAAACTGAACTATTGTCTCAAACTTCAGAGCATTGACCCTAATCCCCTCCTTTGAAATGATAAACCCCAATAACAAACCCACTCTCACACAAAAGATGCACTTTTGAGGATTCAACCGAATTTGGTAATGAATGCATCTTTCGAAAACCAAGTGCAAATGGTCTGCATGATCCACTCTTAAACAAGAGTGAGCAAGTAAGTCATCTAGATATATTTTGATAACTTGCTTAAGGTCATGAAGACAAAAGTTCATTTCCCATTGAAATGTAGCTTGGCATTTTTAACGCCGAAAGGAATCTTCCGATATGCAAACATACCCCAAGGAAAAATGAAATCGGTCTTATGTTAGTCCTCAGTATCAATTTGGATTTGGTTATACCCTAAAAACCCCTCCATAAATGAAACCACTTCAATTATGACACACTCATCCAAAATTTGATCTATGAATGGTGTGTGGAAATTATCTTTCGGACATGCCTCATTTAGGTCTATCAAGTCAACGCACACACAGACAGTTCTCTGCTTCTTATCTACTAGAATGACATTGGATATGCATTGAGTCAAGGGAGCCAAATAAATAAATCCAACTTTTATCAAATTTTCTATTTCATCCTTAATGACAAGCACCTTACTGGGGTTCATCATGCATAAATGTTGTCAATCAGGCTTAGCATTAGGATAAATTTTGATCTCATGATTGACAATACTAGCGTCTATTCCTAGGATTTTTTCATACAACCAAGCGAAAACATCATGAAATTATTTAAAATGATTAGAGTGTGCCTTAATTTCATTAGGAAAATATTATACACCAATGTAAACATTCTCTACCTTATCAAGAATCCGAGAAATGTTGATAGTGATCATAGGTGACAAGTTATCCATGTTCCTTTCAGCATATACAGCATGAGTTCCTAATGGGGCCATGGGAAAACCAACTTTCTTGATAAGGTTCGATCTAAAGTCATCCCACTTGATCTCTTCAAGATCTAAGAGGAAGTAATATCGATGGTACGACTCCTCCCAAGTTCGTTCTAAACCATTCATGGCCTCAAGAATCACTTCATCAAAAGAAGAAACATCATAGAGGCAGTAATGCGGGCATGATGACGTAAGTGCCCAAGTAGGCAAGGAAAAACGATCATCCTCCTCTATTTGTGAAGAGGAAGGACCACTGTCTACTAGGATCAAGAATGGCTTGATAAGAAACTTCTGCTGCAGAGAATGGCATATCCATCTTGGTAGGTCTAGGGTCTATTATACTGTGAAACGACACTTTTTTATCTGACTATTGACATTGAGCATGTCAGTACAGAAAAGGACATTATGGATTGAAGTGGCCTAAAATATATAGATGAAGAGAAGCCTAAATGCACATTACTTCCTTGACACTCACCCATGTTTCTAATGAGTTTTGTGTTTCATTCATGACCCTTCTCATTGCAAGTCAT
Source organism: Pseudotsuga menziesii (assembly GCA_001517045.1). Lineage (NCBI taxonomy): Eukaryota > Viridiplantae > Streptophyta > Pinopsida > Pinales > Pinaceae > Pseudotsuga > Pseudotsuga menziesii. The sequence continues at coordinate 49,250 of LPNX011067067.1, read as the reverse complement.
GAGTCATTTGTAGGTAGTGCCATATGCAACCCACGAATGGATGATCATATGTTGCATTCATGGGTTTCCTTCATATGAGTCTTGATTCATTAGCGAGCTTCCAGTATATGCACCCTTGGTTTCCTTAACATAAAAGTTAAAAAAATAAAGGATGATTAGTTAGGGATAGTTGGGTTCAAAATGATAAATTCCCCAACCTCCCTAACCATCCCAGGCCTCATAACGCCTCCTCATCATTAAGTATAAATAGAGGAGAGGGGTAGAGGATAGGGAAATAAAGGGAGAAGAGAAAGGTTATGCCAGAGGAATACATTGGAGAAAGGAGCAATAAAGCTAAGTTCCTGGTCAGGAGTGAGGCTTTTCTCATACAAGGTTGTATCATTCCCTATATGAATAAAGAGTGATTTTTCTTCCACACTTTGTGTATTAATATTGTTATTGTTGCGATCTATGAAATACATTTCTATTTATCTTAATATTCAATTATAATTTTTCATTATTGCTTATATAAAAAATAATATCTCTGTGGTTATATATCAATATATTTTGCAGGTGTTGAAGATCTTGAAGCTTCTAGATCATTTGGAGAAAAGACTAAATTTTGGATAAGCCTTCGATAATAAGGTACATGTGCTTTTTGTCCTATTTTCCTCATAAATTTTTATGTAATGTTGTATGTGTGCAATTCAATACTTTGTATGTTGGTGACCCAAAACCTTGTGTCATAAGGTAGAATCCGTGAACAACAGAACTGGCAAATTTAATGGGGAGTCTAGCTTGTTGTGGGTATGTTACAATAGAATTTCCAGTCCAGTTTCTGTCTTTCTGTTTCTGTAGTGATCTTGGTATACTTTGCTTTCAGTCAATCTCTTTTGGTTCTTAGGATCCCTGCTCTATTATTTTTTCTTTTGAAAATTTTTAGTTGTTATCACGGGTTATTGTGTATACAGTCACGATTGGAAGGTTATAATCGCGGGTTTTTGTGTTGAAAGTCATGGTTCATTCATGGACTATTGTTATAACAGTCACAATTTCTTGTAGAGTTAGTCCAATGTGCTAGGGTTTTCCTTGTATTGAGTACTTTGGCTTCTTTTATACCTTTAGGGTTTCTTCCATGGCTTATATTGTTCTGTTACTGAGTACAGTTCACTTCTGCTTGTTGAACTAGTTTCCATTTGGGTGAGTTAGGTTTGAATTTTTATGTGTTAGTTGTTTAGGTCTTTCCTTCTTAGCCTTATTGTTTCAAGCACAAGTGCCTCTATGAGTTGTTGGCTACTTTCAGTCCTCTAGTACACTTGTATGCATCTAATTACTTTTGTAGTGGTATGATTGTGTCACTTTTACAAGGTTTTTGATCAAGTTGTATTTTAAAGTTGGTAGTTCATCCTAAGTAGGGCTTAGGTCATATTTACATTGCTTGTTAAAATTTTTCAATTTAAATATATGTACATTGATTTCTTGCATTTATACATATTCAAGTTAGTCTAGCTTACTTTAGTTGCATTAGTTGCATCAAANATTTTTTTTTTAATGTTGTTCAAACAATTTCATTTGTTTCATAAAAGAAAAGGGAAAACATTATTAATAGCATTTGTTTTTGAACAATTTTCATCATATTTACTTTCAATGTTGAGTCAAAACATCGTTGAGTCTCAGTCTCACCAACTTCGAGTAATATAAGCCTTAAAAAGAGGGAATGATTTAAAATTTATTAAAAACATTTTTCTTTTATAGGTTCGACATCAACTAGCTTAGGACAGGTTCTTGGATTAGGGAACTTTTTAACTATCCAAGAGCATTTTGAACTCAGACTTAGTGGCCTATCATCAGGTAAAACCAAGTTTACAAGGGATCAATAGGAAAGATCCTCTAACACGGGAGTCAAGAACATGGTTGTGTGAGAGGTTGGTTGTGAATATAACCCTCCAATACCTCATTCAAGCATAAACTGGGATTGTTGTACATACGGGGTTCTTTTAGTACCACTTTTTGGGGCCCATGAGGTGTCGGTATTGTTAGAATTTCTGGCTTAGCTACCTTTCCCATGCACACCAGTCAGGTTAGCGACTATTTCACTGGGATCTTGTTGTAAGTTTGGTATCCTTAATATCCATACTTTAGGTTCTTACTCATGTGGCAGTGGAAGGCTATTTCCATTGCTCCTAGGGTAGACTTGGAAGGAAACCTCTATTGACAATTTGCGAGGGAGGTTTGATGATTCAAACACTTGCACCCAGAAAACGCATCATGAGATTCCAAGTAACTAATCTCTAATCTTCACTGGTTTGTTTTGGCCCTAATCATCACAGACATTCTATTGGAAGGTGTATCTATTCCGTGCTTGGGTTTGTAATACTTAGGGTATTTTTTAGTGTACACTATGTTCTTTTCTTCCTTTTTAGTTTGAAATTTAGGTGTGTGATCTAAATTTTTATCCATGGAGGAACAAACTCCCTATCGATATAGAAGGTTGCAAAACCTTCCTCCACTTTCAACAGTGGATCCTGCACGTTAACCTCAATGGAGGAGACTAGACACACGCAGTTATTTTCCACCGACGGGTGTTAGTGAAATTTTGTAACTTAGTGTAGAGGACGTGTATTCCATCATAGTTTTATCTGATAGAGGGGAACCTGTGAACATGGAGCGCATCGGTCGAGTCGGAGAACCTCTCATTTTTCAAGATTACATCAACACATACTGTGTAACAGGGTCTTAGAAATCGAGGAACCAAATCCTTATTTAACATATCACTATCTTTCCTTTGAAGTTGATAGTGAGCATTGTTGTCATAGTGGTGGGATCATCCACTTTACTTTTAGCTACAAAGACTCATATGCACATTGTAGTGGAGTTCCTGTGATGAGTTATGTATGCTTGGTGTTCTCGATTAGTCTCGATAATGAAGAGATAGCTCTCTGAATATAGGAGAGGAAGGAAGAATAATTTTGGATATTCAAGCATTTGGTATCATTCTTCTTCGAGAGGGTTCCTTCACTCTGCCCCGCTGATACACTGCCACTATCTCCACCTAGTGAGCCCAGGCTTATGATGTGGGGTAACATATTTATCCTCTAGCATGGTGGTAATGGAGTCAAGAGTGGATATTATGATGACTTCTACTCTTGGTGGATAATACAGGTGTCTACATTGGAGTAGTTTCCTTATGTAGTTTTATATTTCAGAGGTGATCCTGAGCTCGCTCTCCCTTCTGGAGGATCTCGAGGAGATATGGGTAAGTATTTTTACTTTTTTGTTTTAATTAATTAAATTTTATGAGATGGATTTCATAAATAGATATATACTTATGTACTCGAGTTGATATACCTTTGAATGATATCCAGATATAGGGCTTTCATGACCTGACATGCATCTGAGGACCTTCGTTCAAATAATGGAGGTTCATGTTGATGGATCTATGATCCAAGTTGTAGAGGGGAAGCTAGCCAAGCTTACCCATGATGTCCCCACACTACGGATGGAGAGGATTCCCATGCTGATGCAACAACATGTTGTAATATTTCCTCCATCCTGGTTACGCCTTCTCCAAAGTGCATGGTGTTAAGGGAAAATATACCTTATGACCCAAGGGTATGGGGTCACCAACATACAAATATTCAACTTGCAGACATACAACTATCTAGATATTTGAGAGAGAAACATGGTATAAAGAACATACAACTTATTTCTGAAGGTTGGTCCTAGCTTTAAACCTTCACTCCAAATGCTCCAGAAGCTCCAGGATGATCAAAACCTACAAAAGAGATAGATTCCTTCCTACATAAACCTTAGACGTTATATAGAGATAGATGAAAAATTGTAATTGTAATAAAATGAAAACATATTTCATAAATCATAACATTTAAGAACATTGGTGAACCAATTGTGGAAGAAAATATCTCTTTATTGATAAGAAATAGTGAATGATACAACCTCTATCTAATACAATCGCTCCATTACTAGCCAAGGAAATGAGTTATGCTGCTCAAATATCCAAAGGTATTCCTCCAACATAACCTTTCTCTTCTAAGATCCTACTCTAACCTATACCCCTCCCCTCTATTTATACGTGGTGATCAGGGGGGTTTCGAAGGTCAGGATGGTCAGGAAGGTTGGGGAATTTATGATTATGAACCCAATTGTCCCTAACTAATCACGTTTTTATTTTTAAAATTTTGGTTTAATGTAACCACGTGTATGTATATTGGCAAGTCGTGAATGGACTGCGACTCCTGTGAAGGAAACCCATGAATGCATATTGTGATCATATAACCATGGGTTGCATATATGGCTACCTGTGAATGACTCATGAGGTACAATGTCAATAGTCATGATTATAAGCTAAACTCTTTAAAAAAGATGGGAAAGATTGGAAGGAATAAAGTGTATCAAAGTACAAGCTCATCTATAGGTTTTTTTGTATCGACGCATTTGGTGTCAGTACTTGGATGTAGAAGTTCCATTTCATAGTATAACAGATGCCCCCTAATGTATGAGGTCAGAGAGAAATGATGGCCGAAATACATTACAATTTTTGTCTTGGAGAAATCAATTACCAAGGTCACAGAGAGGTACCTGAAATAGATAGATAAAATTCATGTACACAATCATTACTGAGGATTCCATGTTCAATAAAGTGGAACACTAGATCATTTACAATATTTGATTAAAGTTGTATGTGTGCAAGTCAATACTTTGTATGTTGGTGACCCCAAACCTTGTTTCATAAGGTATAATCTATGAACAACAGAACTGATGACTTTGATGGGGAGTCTAGCTTGTTGTCGGTCTGTTCCAATAGAATTTCCAGTCCAGTTTCTCTCTTTCTGTTTCTGTAGTGATATTCGTATACTTTTCTTTTATTCAATCTCTTTTGGTGCTTAGTATCCTTGGTCTATTATTTTTTCTTTTGAAAATTTATAGTTTTTATCATGGGTTATTGTGTATACAGTCACGATTGGAAGGTTATGATCGCGGGTTATTGTGTTGAAAGTCATGGTTCATTCATGGAATATTGTTATAACAGTCACGATTTATTATAGAGTTAGTCCAATGTGCTAGGGTTTTCCCTGTATTGATTAATTTGGCTTCTTTTACACCTTTAGGGTTGCTTCCATGGCTTATATTGTTCTGTTACTGAGTGTAGTTCACTTCTGCTTGCTGAACAAGTTTCCATTTGGGTGAGTTAGGTTTGAATTTTTATTTGTTAGTTGTTTAGGTCTTTCCTTCTTAGCCTTATTGTTTCAAGCTCAAGTGCCTCTATGAGTTGTTGGCTCCTTTCAGTCCTCTAGTACACTTGTTTGCATCTAATTACTTTTGTAGTGGTATGATTGTGTCACTTTTACAAGGTTTTTGATCTAGTTTTCTTTTAAAGTTGGTAGTTCATCCCAAGTACGGTTTAGGTAATATTTACAATGCTTGTTAAAAATTTTCATTTTAAAGATATGAATGTTGATTTCTTGCATTTATACATATTCAAGTTAGTCTAGCTTACTT
>LPNX011067067.1:2721-43389 GCA_001517045.1 Pseudotsuga menziesii | reverse complement strand
GTTTTCAATGTTGTTCAAACAATTTCATTTGTTTCATAAAAGAAAAGGAAAAAATCATTATTAATAGCATTTGTTTTTTAACAATTTTCATCATATTTACTTTCAATGTTGAGTCAAAACATCATTAAGTCTCACTCTCGCCACCTTTGAGTAATATAAGCCTTAAAAAGAAGGAATAATTTAAAATTTATTAAAAACCTTTTTCTTTTTTAGGTTTGACATCAACTATCTTAGGACAGGTTCTTGGATTAGGGAACTTTTTAACTATCCAAGAGCATTTTGAACTCAAACTTAGTGGCCTATCATCAGGTAAAACCAAGTTTACAAGGGATCAACTCGAAAGATCCTCTAACACGGGAGTCAAGCACGTGATCGTGTGAGAGCTTGGTTGTGGATATAACCCTCCAATACCTCATTCAAGCATAAAATGGGATTTTTGTGCATACGAGCGTTCTTTCAGTACCACTTTTTGGGCCCCATGAGGTGCCGATGTTGTTATAATTTCTAGCTTAGCTATATTTCCCGTGCACACCAGTCAGGTTAGAGAATATTTCATCGAAATCTTGTTGTAAGTTTGGTATCCTTAATATCCATACTTTAGGTTCTTACTCGTGTGGCAGTGGAAGGTTATTTCCATTGCTCCTAGGGTAGACTTGGAAGGAAACCTCGATTGACAATTTGCGAGGGAGGTTTGGTGATTCAAATCCTTGCACCCAGAAAATGCATCATGAAATTCCAAGTAACTACTCTCTGATCTTCACTAGTTTTTTTTGGCCCTAATCATCCCACACATTCTATTGGAAGGTGTATCTATTGTGTGGTTGGGTTTGTAATACTTAGGTTATTTTTTAGTGTACACTATGTTCTTTTCTTGTTTCTTAGTTTGAAATTTAGGCGTGTGATCTAAATTTTTATCTATGGAGGAACAACCTCCCTATTGATCTAGAAGGTTGCAAAACCTTCCTCCACTTTCAACAGTGGAGCCTCCACCTCCACCTCAATGGAGGAGAGTAGACATAGGCAATTATTTTGCATCGACGGGTGCTAGTGAAACTTTTTAACTTACTGCAGAGGACGTGTATTCCATCACAGTTTTATCCGATATAGGGGAACCTATGAACATGGAGGGTATCGGTTGAGGGGGATAACCTCTCAATTTTCAAGATTACATCAACACATATTGTGTAATAGGGTCTTAGAAATTGAGGAACCAAATCGTTATTTAACAGATCGCTATATTTTCTTTGAAAGTGATAGTGAGCACTGTTTCCAGAGTGGCGGGATCATCTACTTTACATTTAGATACAAGGACTCATATGCACATTGTAGTGGAGTTCCTATGACGAGTTATGTATGATTGGTGTTCCAGATTAGTCCTGATAATGAATAGATAACTATCTAATTGTAGGAGAGGAAGGAAGATGAATTTTGGATATTTAAGCATTTTGGTATCATTCTTCTTCGAGAGGGTTCCTTCCCTCTACCCGGTTGTTACACTGCCACCGTCTCCACCTCGCAAGACTAGGATTATGTGGTGGGGTGACATATTTATCCTCCAGCATGGTGGTGATGGAGTCAAGAGTGGATATGATGATGACTTCTACTCATGGTGGAGAATACAGGTGCCTACATTGGAGCAGTTTCCCTATCAAGTTTTGTATTTCAGAGGCAATGCTGAGCTCGCTCTCGCTCCTGGAGGATCTTGGGGAGATATGGGTCAGTCTGTTTAATTTTTTTTAACTAATTAAATTTTATGAGATTCCGTTCATAAATACATATATACTTATGTAATCGAGTTGATATACCTTTGAATGATATCTACATATAGGTCTTTCATGACCTGGCAGGCATCTGAGGACCTTCGTTTGAATAGTGGAGGTTGGTGTTGATAGAGCTATGATCCAAGTTGTAGAGGGGAAGTTGGATAGGCTTACCCATGATGTCCCCACACTATGGATGGAGAGGATTTCCATGGTGATGCAACAACATGTTGTAATATTTCCTCCATCCTGGTTACACCTTCTCCAAAGGGTGTGGTGTTAAGGGAAAATATACCTTATGACCTAAGGGTATGGGGTCACCAACATACAAATATTCAACTTGTAGACATACAACTGTCTAGATATTTGAGAGAGAAACATGGTATAAAGAATATACACCTTATTTATGAAGGTTGGTCCTAGCTTTAAACCTTCACTCCAAATGCTCTAGAAGCTCTGGGATGATCAAAACCTGCAAAAGAGATAGATTCCTTCCTACATAAACCTTAGATGTTATATAGAGATAGATGGAAAATTGTAATTACAAGAAAATGACAAAATATTTCATAAATCATAACATATAAGAACATTGGTGCACCAATTGTGGAAGAAAATATCTCTTTATTGATAAGAAATAGTGAATGATACAACCTCTATCTAATACAATCCATCCATTACTAGCCAAGGAAATGAGTTATGCTACTCAAATCTCCAAAGGTATTCCTCCAACATAACCTTTCTCTTCTAAGATCCTACTATAACCTCTACCCCTCCCCTCTATTTATACGTGGTGATCAAGAGGGATTCGATGGTTAGGATGGTTAGGAAGGTTCGGGAAGTTATGATTATGAATCCAATTGTCCCTAACTAATCACGTTTTTATTTTTAAAAATTTTGGTTTAATGTAAGCACCTGTATGTATATTGGCAAGTCGTGAATTAACCATGACTCCCATGAAGGAAACCCATGAATGCATATTGTGATCATATAACCATGGGTTGCATATATGGCTACCTGTGAATGACTCGCAGGGTGAAATGTCAGTAGTCATGATTACAAGCTAAACTCTTTAAAAACATGGGAAAGATTGGAAGGAATAAAGTGTATCAAAGTACAAGCTCATCTATAGGTTTTTTTGTACCGACACATTTAGTGTCAATACTCAGATGTAGAAGTTCCATTTCATAGTATAACAAATTCCCCCTAATGTATGAGGTCAGAGAGAAATGATGGACGAAATACATTACAATTTTTGTCTTGGCGAAAATTAATTAAGGTACCTGAAACAGATGGATAAAATTCATGTACACAATCATTACTGAGGATTCCATGTTCAATAAAGTGGAACACTAGATCCTTTACAATATTTGATTACATCATATAGTACGGGAAACAGGGCCACATATGTTTTACAATGGTGGATCAAAGCTACAATATACAATGATGAGTCTTCAATATCTTGAAGTAGTGTCACAAAACATAACAAAATCTTGTGAAACATACTTTATAGATATTTTAACCCAAGGTATTCGTCGCAATCCATAGTAACTAGTACAATTCCTACCCTGTGAATATCTGAACTGAAGTGGAACATGGAAGGAATCCATCAGAGTGTTAGTGAATGAATGATGGTGACAACTGAGGAAACAAATTTCACAAATATTAGTAGTGAATCCTAGGGTACCATATTTGGAACTATAGGTATTCTTCTTCAGGAGTTACTAATTGAAAATCATAGCGCCAGGAGGAAGGAAATGAATTCTTCAACAGATCACAAGAGTAACTGGAAGACTGGATGAGGGAAGGTAGACACAGTGTAATATCAGGATTGAAATTGATGGGAATCAGAATGATCATATAGAGGTAAATATCCTTTAAAAGTGAGCATGAAACATAGATGACCCAAGGCAGATTTAAACTTTCAGATGACACAACTAGACTTATATGTCATGTAGGAGACATGATCAGATTCTCCATGTATAAAGGACAAGTGGAGGAGTAATAACTCGAACTGATAGCTCGAAGAAGAGGTAAAACTGATACATGATTATTGGGAGGTTTAGAGAGTGCTTTGTTCAAGGATGACATGCTACCAACATACTTATAACTTAAACAGTGAAATTATTCATTTCCTTTCTTGTTAAGTTTTAACGAGTCGAAGAAATTCAACTCGAGTCTCTCTTCATTTTTGACAAGCTTGAAGAGGGGAGAGAATAACGCTTGATATGTCACTGATTCATGGATTTTATGAGCCCAAATTAGTGAATTCTCATTGGTGTTTTCATAGTTTTGAGAGTCTAAAAGATCCAAAGAAGACTCTAGGGGGGGCACTTTTTTGTAAATTTAGTCTCCCGAGTCTAAAAAGGTATAAAACAATTTGCATGAGAACTCTCTTAGATTTTGTAGAACTAAGGTATATAGAAAAAAGGGGTAAACTATCACCAGACCAAGACACCTTCAAAATAAGCATATAGCCTGAGTTTAATGAGTGTGAAGGAAGGCAAGATCACTCGAAAAGTTCCATTTATTTACGAGAATGTGAATGACAACAATAAACTCAATGCTTTGTTCTTTAGGGTTTATTGAGCATGAAAAAAACATAAAGTATGCTCATAATATTTTTCATGTTTTAGTCTTGAGCACAAAAAAGAGAAAATTAAGCTCGAAAATGTTCATTTTCCATAAGTTTAGTCCTCTAGGTCTGGAAAAGAGATAACCCTATTCCTAAAGATACTCTTCTAAATTGCGAATAAAATATAGTGTTCCTTTTTTGTAAATAATCCATATGGTCTGAAAAAAGAGATAACCTACCACCAATTTGGATGATTATTCAATTTACCTTAATGATTCTGAGCAAACAAGTTTACTTGACAATCCAGTCAATTTTAAGGACTCAGACCAGGGCTTAAAGATAACTCCATAATGGCGGGGAGCCTTATAATTGGGTGTAGCTTGGTAAAACAATGGAAAATGATTCTTAGTTTGTCATGGAAAAAAACTATAAAGGCTCTTGCAACCTAACACAACTGCAACATGGGTACTAGAGAAAAAATGAAATGTTTTACACTAGGGTGACCCATGTAAAGTATGCTCTATCCACGGAAGAACAATGATGTGTACAAGGTAAATAATGGTTATACACCATAGCCCATGGATGAAAATATATCCTATGTTTAAACAGAGGATGAGCTATGAGTGCAAAGTATGCAATGGAGACCATATCCTACCATATAAATGAAACATAAATCAGCTTTTGGATCATCCATGATGTGTAGCAGCTAGACAAGAACATGGTATTAGTTTAGATAATAAAATATGGCTTTTAACTATACAAAGTGGGTAATAATTTCAAATTTTCACCATAAATAGTTCAAAATCAAAACAAAACATACCATTTCGAGTTTTTTACCAATTTTATCCATTTTACCTCCTTACTTTGATCGATCGTTGTGAGAAATCCGGTGGACCATTTTTGAATCTGCAAAGTGCAAGTACGTCTTCTATCCTTCCTCTTTGATTCTATGCATTCCATTTTTAAATTTAATGGTAAATTAATGGGTTGTTTACCAGCCCTAAAGGCTCCATAATGCAACCGCAGGTAGCCTTTATTGGAACCACGAATGTGCGTTATAATCGTGGGTTTCCCATAGTGCAACCTGCAAATGGATCGCGCTGTGCAAACTACACAGTCACGATTACTATGCAGACTTTTTTTTTCAAAATTTAATGATGAAAATATTTTTTGGGAAGGAAAACATGGTCTTGTAATGGAGAGAAAGAGAGCACGAGGATATGGATCATTATGCAATGGGCGATCCCATGCCTTTGCAAGATTTGCAAATATATGGCTTACTAAAATTCTACTGCACCTCAAACATGCATGCACAAGTCCGTCTACTTGAGACACTAGTGATATTGTGGGACCATGAGATTAGCTTGTTTGACCTCTAAGGGGAAACCTTAGAGTTGAATATAGAAGATATATAAGTTATCACAAGGAGGGGTACCTGTGAACAAGGAGGGTACTAGCTGAGGTAGTGACTCTCTTAGTGTCCAAGATTATATCAAATCTTATTTCTTCTATGCATCATGTGTTTCTTAGTGTCCTGTAATAGTCCCAAGATTATAATTTGCAAATTCATCAATGATTGTGTTATGATTCATTGAAATGTATTCAAAATTCCATTCAAGTAACTTGACTCTTAAAAACTGACGTAGTAAGGTAGGGTGTCTCACCTAATAATCACCATTAAGCTGGGAAACCACCTATTGGGAGTCAAGCCTGACTTCTAGGAGAGTAATACCACGCAATGTGGCATCCCAAATTAGGTCAATGCCTGCATTGTATTCAACCATATTATTAGTTGCATGACCTAGGAAAACACCACTAGAGGAAACTAGTTGTCCTAGGGTTGCATAAATGACCCGGGAGGTTGAATCCATATTACAAGTGTGATGGCTAGCGCCATAAACAAACCCTACGAACCACTTGGATGACATATGAAACAACAAACATACTATGTAAGAAACACTAACCGGTAATGACCTATTGTACACAAACATACAATAATAATACAAGAAAAAGTATCGTTCCTAAGAATAATACTTCTTTAGGTAGACCCATTTCTTGGTTTCGACAACTTGTTACCATCATAATTAGTTAACTCATAAGATCCCTTCTTTAAAACTTTTGACACAACATACGAGACTAACCACATGGACCTAAACTTGTCTTCCGCTAGGGGTTCCTTGTCCTGATTCCAAAGCAAGAAAAGTTCTCCCTCGGATAAAACTCTAGGTTTTATGGCTTTATCATACTATTTTTTGACCCAGTTCTTATGAGCCTTGTTTGTAGTAAGGGCATCTCTACGCCATGCATCTAGATTCTCTAAGTGAAGCAAACGTTCTTTAAGATCAGTAGTGTTGGAAAGCACATGAATAGAAATTTTTAGAGATGGTATCTCGCACTCAATTGGTGTCACTTATTCCACCCCATGAATGATCTGGAAAGGAGAGAAACATGTAGCAATATTGACATTAGTCCGGTATGATAAAAGTGTGGGATACATCATGATATGCAAATTTTACCTACTCATATTGATTGTGTTCTTAAGAATGGTTTTCAAGGTCTTATTGACCGCATATACTTCTCCATTCTCCTGAGGGTAAAAGGAAGATGAATGATCTTTCCTAAAACCTAACATTGTAGTCAATTCAGCCATCATGCTATTCTAAAAATGACTTCCATGGTTAGTGACAATTTTCTTTGGGATTCCAAACCTAGAAATGATTTTGTTGAAAATTAAATATGATGTCATTTCTCCATCGACCTTAAAGGTAGGCATTGCTTCTTCCCACTTCTTAAATTAGTCTACAACGACAATGATATACTTGTGCCCCCACTAGAAACTGGGTTGCATATCATGAAATAAACCCCCAACTTAGTGAAGGGGCCTACCGCGATGACAAGAAATAAAGGAGCATGGTCTGACAACATTTTCCAAATGATAGAGCTGGTAAGGATGACAACGCTTTACAAATTCTACACAATATTTAAAGATAGTTGTCCAGAACTAACCGACATGTAGAATCTTTTGGGTCGTTGATAACCCATATTAATGACTCCCACATGCTCCGCTATGGGAATCATTTAGGAAATTATGTGCCTCCTCGTTGGTAAGGCACCAACGCAAGATAGAATCCACCCCTTGTCAATAAAAATTATCGTCGATGATAAGGTAGTTTTTTGCATTAAACCAAAACTTACACTGATCTTTCCGTGAGAAGGACGAATGACACTTGAGAGTCTGGAGATATACTAGGATATTTTTCGTACCAGGGATCAAAATTTGATATTACAATGATATACTCATCCAGAAATGAGTCTTCTTCTACCACTACAGTCTCTTCAATCAGGAATTCTAAGATCAATTCTACGAACACCAAGTACTTTTTAGACTTAGCATACTAGAAATCCAAGTTCAAATCTTGGAGAATGATGATCAATTTATTAAATTTTCCCTCTATTATACGTCGGGATAAAACATACTAGAAAGGATTTACATCTACAGCCTCTGTGGTTTTCCTTAGCAAGATATAATGTCTCAATATTTGGACGTCATAAACTTCCACCAATGCCAACTTCTCGACGTGCGAGTATCTAAGTTCAGGACATGGTAATGCTCGACTATAGTAGACAACATGGTCTTGGAGCTTGTCGTCTTTCTAAACCAGTACTACTCTTATCGTTGACTCAGATGCAGAAATATACAATATACAATATTTAGTGTATTCTGGTGGACACAAGAGAGGAGGCGATAGTAAATCCTTTTTAAATTCCTCAAAAGCGTGTTGTATGGTTTCATCCCACATGAATGGGGTGTCTAATTTCAACAAGCGCATGAAACCCTTTGTGATATTAGCATAATTGACTATAAATCATTGAAGGAAATTGGATTTTCTTTGTAGAATCTGTAGTTTCTTAATAGAACGAGAAGGAGGCTGATTTACAATGGCCTCAAATTTTAACAGATTCACTTGTACATGTTTATTTGAAACATTTAACCCGAGTAACCACCCTGACTTGATGTCGAAAACACACTTCTGGGGATTTAAGCGTATTTTATAATGTCTGCATCGTTCAAAAATCGAACAAAGATGGTTGGTATGGTCCTTCCTCTTGCGAGAATGAGCAGGCGGATCATCTAAGTAAGGCTCAACAATATGATTTATACTGTGGAAGGAAAAATTCATTGCCCACTAAAAGGTATCTTCAACGTTCTTTAAACCAAAGGGAATTTTCTTATACACAAAATTTCCCCAATGAAAAATAAAGGCCATTTTGTGCTAGTCTTCTGGTTTTATTTGAATTTGATTATAGCCCCAAAAAATCGTCTATGAACGAAAATACCTCACTACCCATACATGCATCAACGATATTGTTGATGAATCATGTGGGGTAGTTATCCTTAGGACATGCATTTTTTAAATATGAAAGTCAGTGAAAACACGTATAGACCTTTGTTTTTTTTTTCCACCAGAACAAGATTAGATACCCATTCTGTTAGATCAATCGGATAAATAAACCCATCTTTCAACAGTTTCTCTGCCTCATCATTGATGGATTTTGATTTTCATGGATTTATAGGTCTGAGCTTCTATCAAACAGGTTTTACATTAGGGTAGGTGTGAATATCATGATAAACTATCATTGGATTAATTCTAGACATCTCCTCATATGACCAGGAAATGATGTTGTGAAATTCCTTAAACAAGGAAGTGTAAATTGCAATCTCTTCTGGAGAATAGTTTGGACCGATATGTATGTTTTCCATGACATTAGGTTTCACAGAGATGTTAATTGGAATGGTGGTAGAGATTTTTTCCATATTCCCCTTGGAAAATACCCCCTCCTTAGGAAAAGGATTAACTGGGAGATCAACACCTTCTACATGTATCACATGGAACTATGAATTCTCGATCTTGCTGAGTTCTGAAATGAAGATGGAATTGTGGTGAAGGTATTCACAAATATTTTATGGTTCAATCATGGCTTCGTTAGAATGAAAAATCATATCCAAGAAATAGTAGGAATATGTGGAGTTCTCCATCGAGGCACGAAGATAGGATTCATCTGGCTCCTCTGGGATTGGAGGAGGAGTCATGATGGAATCAACAGGAACATTAGATGTATCTTTATAAGATACTTCTACTGTTGATAAGAGCACTTTTGGTTTTTCTCACGAAGGGAGGACCCAAGGGTCATTTTTATCTACAATTGTAGTGATAGACTTACCAACACGTGTTGAAAGGCTAAGTAGTTTATAGGAGCTAGTATATCGAATGTGCCCATCAGCGATGTATACATTCCAACTCCCAATATTTCATTGGTAGGTTTGGACTGATTAATAAATGGTACCATGGGATCATTAGTTTGCAAACAACCCTTCCAATTAAAACTCAGTTGGTCAACTGTAATTAACTCCCCTTCACGTGGAAACACTAAAACACAGAATACAGTTGAAGGAATGGCACACATGGCATATGCCCAACTTCTTCGCAAAAGAAAATTATAGTCCAAAGGGGCATCAATCACTTCGAATTCAATAGAGACTGCTTTCTCGACCGACTTTAATTAGAAAGTTGGTAGGATACCATGTAGATGGAAATACCTTCCGTCGAAAGCAATAAGAAAAGTGTTTGATGGAACCAACTTCAGGGATACCAAATATTTCTAACAAGACATTGACATAACACACATAGAAGCACCCTCATTAACCACTGTTCGTTCGATGGTTTTTCCCCCATGGACAACATCGATTGAAAAGGACACATGGTATGGCAGGCGCAGTTTAACATCAGAAAGATTAAATTTGGCTAGCAGGATCACTAAGACCATACTACTTATAGTCGCTAAGAGTGTATCCCTCTGAGAAGGAAAACTCTGTAGAAATTCCAATGCTAACATCGCACAAGGGTTTTGGGCTAGGTATTCTACTACAGAATAGTTAGAAGCAACCCTTGAATTAGAGTTATGGAATGTATTCTTGAAGACACCTTTAGGTATCTTTGGCATCAGTTCAACCGACTTCTCAATGGTGAGAGGGGCTGAAGTTTTAGCATTGTACTTGCCTTTTTCTTGAGCCTCTGATTCATAGTTTTTATTTCTTTTCTGTAAGAAAGTACTAGATTGGACCATGTTGATATAATTGTGATCAGTAGGACCACTAGGTGTGCCCTTGACATCTTTTGAAGCAGAAGTTGCATTATGTCCTTGGCAAAAGGTATCCTCCAGGACAACTGATAGTTGTTGTTTAAGTAGCTTTTTTGCTTGATCCATCATGGGGCATTGATAAGCCAGATGGTCTCCTTGACATAACTAGCAAGGAAAATTAACCTTCTTCTTGTATTTCTTACCCCCCTGAGTATTATTAGTGGTTTTTTGTTTATTTTTTTTCCCGTCACCCTTCTTCCCTCTATTCATTTTCCCACTGGGCTGCTTATTTACCTTTTGGGAAGACTATGTAGAATAGACAATAGAACTTTTCAGTGAGGGAGTGGAAGCCTTGGCTTCCTCCACTACAGAATATTTCACAGACAGCTCATGGAGCTTCTTAGCCAGTGATTTTATAGTGGGTGTACTTATTGAACCAACCACATAATCGACATGCGGTTCGGGATTGGGTTTCTAAAGGTCATTAGTATACCTCGATGCCTCATAGATAATTTCATAGTATCCCAAACTAAGCAAAGATCAGATATAGTTGTTGGGCCTTTAGAATTGCTTCTTCCTTCGTGGTCACTACCGATGTGGACACGTTATTAGAAATATAAGGTAGTAAATATTTTGAGAACAACTACAACAAGAACTCAGGAATAATGTTGGCTGATAAGCATCTTTCTCCTTCACCACTCTTGAATATTATCAGATATATGCAGGGCATTGTTTTGTCAAAAATTCGACAACAAGTCTGTGTCAGAAAAATACTGGAAAGGAAGTTGAAAATTATTTAGAAACACGATTTCTAATTCAAGGAAGTTATCACACGCAGCTGACGGGAGCTCTATGTACCACTCAGCCACTACATTAGTCAATGTTCTTTGAAATAGCCTCAACTGAATGGAGTCATCGTTTAGTGAGTTGGAAGAGCACCATAGGTGAAATTTGGTGATGTGAGAACCTGGATCCTCACTAGTTTTCCATTCAAACATTGGGATGTCTGAGGGAAATTTGATGGGGGCAGGTGGCCACACCGCATTATGGTGCACGAGTTCGTTCATTATTTTAGATGAATCTTGGAATTTTAAATTTTCAAGGAAAGGAATCTTCGACCTAGCCGAGGTTTGGTATTGAGGAGTTTGGGGTGAGGAAGTACCTACCCCAAAGCTCCCGAAATGAAAAGGTGGGGCTACCCCTAGCCATCGAATTTGATGTTGTAGCACTATTCGGAATTGGGTTCCATCCAAAATCCAAAGAATTACTAACTTGTGGTGTGTGATAGGTAGTTTGGTAGGCCCCAACTGAAACTGAATTTTGAAAATTAGGAGTAGAGATTCCCAACTGAACACTGAAAAGGGAGAGCTCCTAAATGGAGTGGCTGAAACCTTATTAGAGGTATGAAAATTGTAACCTGTGAAGGTGTTTTGGTTCCTAGATGACACGCCCACATAAGTAGGTGATGGAACTACATAAGGTGTGGATGGAGGAATATGTTCTCCACTCCATGGAAATCCCTGGACAAAACAAGTGGACCCACTTGGACCACTTTGAGGACTCTACATGAAAGGAGAATAAGTATAAGGTGCATTGGGTATCCCAGTGACCACCCCACTAGATTGACCTATAACATTAGAAGGTGTCGAGGGATTGACCACTCAAGCACTAGGAGAAAGAGGTGCAGTAGATGCACTAGGTCTTGGAGCACTCACCGGGGGAGGAGAGACTCCACCAGCCAACATGGACGAAGTATGGGTAGAAATTCCTTCTCTTGTACAAGACATATATAGACTCAAAGAAACACCATACATAAGTGAAATGAAAGGAAGAACTTGGAATATTATAGGATCGTTCAAATTAGTTACAGGTGTATTGTAATTTCTTGAAACTTCGTCAGCTTGCAAGTCTTCTATCTCTACTGGTGGGATTTCTTCCTTAGTGAGTCTATGTTTTGATTCACCTATAAATTCGCTAATACTTGTTGGTTCAAAAGAATAGTTCATGTCAAGTCTCTTCCTTTGAGGTGGCAGTGGAGCCTCCACTGTTAAAGATGGAGGAAGTTTTTGCAACCTTCTAGACCTACGGAGAGCATGGTACTCCACAGCTAAAAATATGAATAACACACCTAAATGGACAAAATAAAACACAAACAAACCAAAGAGTACACACTAGAACAAATTTCCTAAGTATCAGAGACACAAGAGGTAATATGTACACCTTCCAAAGGAAATTATGGGATGGTTAGTGCACAGATCCAACCAATGAAGATAAGAGAGTAGTTACTTGGAATCTTGTGAATATTTTTCTGGGTGCAAGTGTTGGAACCACCCAATCACCCTCCCAAATCATCAACCGAGGTTACTTTCCAAGTCTACCCTATGAGCACTTGAAATAGCCTTCCAGTGCCACCCATGTAAGAAACTAAGTTCTGGACTCTAAGGCTATGAAATATACAATGAGAGTCTGGCGGAATAGTCACTGGCCTGAATGATGTGGATGGGCAGTGTAGCTAAGCTCAAAATTATAATAATATCGGCACCTCACGAGGCCTAAGAAGTGGTATTGATAGAACCCCCGTATGCACAACAATATTGGTATACATTCAAATGAGGTATTGGAGGGTTATCTCCACAACCAAGTTCTCACGCGGCCTCATGCTTGACTCCTATGTTAGAGGAGCTTTCTGGATTATCCCTTGTAAATGTGGATTTACCTAAAGATTAGCCACTATGTCTGAAATCAAAGTGTTCTTGGATAGTTAAAATCCCCTACTCCAAGAACCTATCCTAAGCTAGTTGATGATCGAACCTATAAAAAGAAAGATTACTAATAAATTTTATATTAAGTGTTCATTTTAAGGCTTTATTACTCATAGGTGGAAAAGTGGGACTCAATGATGTTTTTGACTCAACATGTGAAAGAAAATATGATGCAAAAACTTTCAAAATAAATGCTAATAACAAAGATATTTTTCCTTTTTCTTTTTATGAAACATAATGAAGCTTTTAAATAACTTTGAGAAAACAAAAGACTTCCATATTTTTTATATTTCTGAAAATAAAGAAAAAAAACTAATGCAAAGAGCCTAGACTAGGGCTAACTATGTAGCTAAAACTTCCTTTTGTCTTTCTTTTCAAAAAACTAAAAATTTTTATGCAATTGAATGCACCTAAAAAAGTTAAGCAAATTGAATCAAGTATAAATGCAAGTGATAATATTCAGATGTTTACAGTAACAATATTTAACAAAAAAAATAAATATGACTCAAACCCTAACTTGGACGAAAGTATTGACTTGGAAAGAAAAATAGATAAAAAATTGGCAAAAATGACAAACTTAGACCACTACAAAAGCAATCAAAGGCAAATTAGTGTAATAAAAGGGATGAAAGGCACCAAAAACCTATAAAGACACCAGAACTTGAACCAAACACCCAAGAAGGAAAGACCTAAGAAAACCACACAAAAAAATTCAAACTTAAATCACCCTAAAAGACACTTGATTGACAAGTGGAAGTGAAATTCATTCACTAACAACATAACACAATGCTAAAGAAGAAACCCTATAGGAAACCAAGGAGTAAAAATGATAAAAACAGGGAAAACCCTAGCAAACTGACCTAAACCTACATGAATGCATGATTTATACTTAAGCAAGTCATGAATGGACCACGACTATATATACAATAAACCCACGATTACAGACAGGAAACCATGACTGTATGTACAGACAACCTGCGGTTACAGCCATAATTTTTAGAAAGAAAAAATAATGGCTATGGGATCCTAAGAACCAAACACTGTGAACTGAAAGAAAAATATATGAAATATGCTTATAGAAACAAAAGAGAAAACTGGAAAGGAAAACCTAGAGAATGGACCCAAAACAAGCTAGACTCCCCAGCGGAGTTGCCAGTTATGCTGTTTAGGGAAAATCTACCTTATGACCTAAGGGTCTGATGTCACCAACATACACATATTCAAATTGCAGACAAACTTATATCTAGATATTTGAGAGAGAAACATGCTAGAAATAATATATACCTTAATTATGATAGTTTTTTTAGCTTTATAACTTCACTCCAAATTCTCCAGAAGCTCCAGGATATCAAAACCCGCAAAAGAGATATATGTCTTCCTAAATAAACCTTAGATGTTATATATAGAGAGATGAAAATTTATAATTGCAATAAAATGACAACATATTTCATAAATCATAACATCTAAGAACATTGGTGCACCAATTGTGGAAGAAAATATCTCTTTATTAAGAAGCAATAGTGAATGATACAACCTCTATCCGATGCAAGCCCTCCTCTTCTATCCAAAGAATTGAGTTCTGCTGCTCTAATCTTAGAAGGTATTCCTCTAGCATAACCTTTCTCTTCTAAGATCCTCCATTAACCTCTAACCCTCCCTCATATTTATACATGGTGATCAGCGGGAGTTTCGAAGGTTACGGTGGTTAGGGAGGTTGGGGACATTATGTTTATGAACCCAACTCTCCCGGAAAAATCATGTTTTTATTTTTAATTGTTTGGCTTAATGTAACCGCGGGTATGTATATTGGCAAGTTGTGAATGGACCGCAACTCTTCTGAAGGAAACCCATGAATGCATATTGTGATTGTTAACACCGTTATTTTAGCAGAGGAGCAAGAAAACCATGGTGAAGAAGGTAATAGCACTTGCCAATACTTTGGTTAAAATTTTTATAGTATGAAAGTGTGATGAAAGGCGAAAAATGAGGAGTTATCAAAAGATCCTATGGTGCAAAGCGGAAAGGAGAAGATCAATGGCCTATATTATATCTTCTCTTCAAAGATGCGAGGAAAATAAGCATATGCTGGCAGTTAATGTGACATATGGATCAACGGTCGTTGATCCATCCTGATGAGATCCACGGTCTGTATAAGCTCCGCTTTGTGAACCTGTGCGATAGATAAAAACATGATGCTGCGTGGAATTGGATACGTGCAACCTGATCTAACGGTAGAGAAATAAAGGTAGATCACATCGACGGTTGTGGATGACTCCGGAGCAGAAACTTGCACGATGGATACAGCCAAGACGCCCAACGGAATGAGGTACGTGGCGCTTGACCAAGGGTTGAAAATTAAAGGTGAAATAGATCAATGGTCATGAATGGATCCGAAGCATGAAGTTTCACGGAAGATAAAGGTGAAGAGCAGTTGCGGAATATAAACCTATGTCCACGTGGCTAATCGTTGTGCAATCCAGAGATGAAAGTGGTTTATTGGAAACCACCAAAAGGACGCTCCGGAGTGGGGTGCTATAAAAGGGAAGTTGACTTGTCCCATGGATATTTTATTGGCGCCGGACGAGTGTAAAAGAATTGCAGATTCGTCAACCTTCGACTGTTAGTTTCGAATGCACACCACTACAGTTAACAGGTAAGGCTTAAACGCCCATAATTCGTCCGTCTAATTGCCATTTATCAACTGAATTATGGACTAGGGGAAGGAATTGCAAGGGTCTGGTCATATTGTAGATGACAGGGAATATTATTTAGTTGATAGGGACAGAGGTTTGTGCGACCCATTACTGTCTATAGGAAGCGTGTCAGCCAGTAAAGAAAGGTTATGGCACTATAATTCACAAGGAAATGATGTCTTGAATGTCTGTAAATCCTTTTTATATTATTTCGCGCTCGAACAAACCTTGCATTTTCCAGAATTCGCAGAATGGTGTGCTGTGAATTATTCCCCTTCTCATAGAATCATTGTTATCCACTCTACGTATCGAATCCTCTGTAAAATCAGTGCCACAGTCATCTGCGAAAATCTCAATTTTCCTGACAGTTACCCTGACCAACGTGAACTTGTGAATGAGCTAATCCTTGCTGAATTGTTCAAGAGTTGTGAAATTGAAGTCCGTTGCCAATTCCTGTCTAATATTTTGAAAGAAGGTCAATCTTTAGATGGTATTTTCTTACCTTACCCTGTGCATATTTTTAAAAATGAAGTTCAATTAGTGGTATCTCTGGTATGTCAAATATTGGGTCTTGATGATGATTGTCGCATGAGTGAAGTCATCCTTGTTTTTTTATTGAAAATAAGTTCGTTAGGTTCTAAATCCCAGTAGGTTCCAGTATTCAGTTTTGATGAATACTTAGCAGAAGCAGTCCATCTTTAGTTAAGTGAATTTCCGAAAGTCCGGTTCTTTAAATTTCAAACTTACTTGTTGAACATGCTACTATGTTCAAATGTCACTGAACTGCAGTTTTTGAGTACTATATTCTCCTCTGATTTTCCCAAGCAAATCAGCATGTTTGAATTTTCCAATTCAATCATGTCAGAAATGTATAAAATGTTGTTCGATGAAGAATTGCCCCGTGTGTTGGAGGAGATGAAATGTTTGATGCAGTCCTTACCCGAGGACCATGTTGGAGACTGGTTCCTACACAAAGATTCCACTGTTTTAAGGGTATATGGATTTATCGGGCAGCCTTATAAGTTACCCTCTTTCCTAACCCCGAGGATTTTTGCATTAGAATTCATGAGGCAAAGGTTGCAGTCTAAAGAAGACTATTTCGGAGCTTTTAAAAAATCTCCAAATATTAAATTCCCCCTCAAGGTTGGCTCTTTCATTTTTAAAAATAAAGGTGCCTTAGTGTTTATTGAAAAATTATTGGCAGGCATGGAATTCAAAAAGGAGCCAAGGATAAATTATGATCCTCACCATGTAATCTCCCTAAGGAAACAGGCCAACAAGAACAAACCGTTTGATCACCAGTCTATTGAAGGTTTGGCTGAAACAGCCAATCTGTTGCGGTTTATGGAGACTCCCAGGTCTAACAAAGATACACATATTGTACCAGTTACAGTATCCCAAATAATAGAGGGCACTAGTATTGTAATTAAAAGAAGTCTTTCTGAGGTCGAGAGCATGGAATTGGGTGAAGACGGATCACATAAAAAAGCCAAGTTGTTTCAAGGGGGTGGAGTTTCAAATGAAGAAATTTCTGATGATTTCAAGAAAGTTGCCATAGTCCCAACAAAATTTGTACAAATAAATCATTTTTCATTTAAAGGTGTAGATGGTTCAGAGTTAAGTCCAACGTTCAAGTCAAAAGAGGAGCTCAAGGCTAGTTATATGGAGAAAAGAAAACAATATCTAGAAGAGACAATAAATTTGCTCCCACGAGTAAGAAATTTAAACAATCCAAAAACTTCTTTGATCTCTGTGTAGAAATTCAGGCCAGCAGTAGATTAATTTTACCCACAACAATTATCAATTGGTCATGCAAAATTTCTAACAATGGAGACTGAATATGGAGCTGTAAGACATAATTATATTAACTGAGTGTACAATAGCCAACCCTGTAATAACATAGGTTTCTGAATATATAGAATACATCAAGAGGTCGAATGCATAAGGAGGAATCCAAAACTAGCATAAAGCAAGCTTACTCAAAATAGGCAAATCCCCCATAGGTGTAAAAAGCTTATCCCAAATCTGTCATGGAGCTCACAAATTGGCAAGGGCGCATGGGAAAGATAAAGAGTAGTGGAATGGAAGCTCATACATGCTTTTTCATGGAGAAAAGAGTGGAGGATGAAGAGGACAAAAAACTAGTTCACCTCACCTAGTCTTGCTTTCCTATGTGCCTTAAAACACTGAAAAAGCAGGCAATAAAGCAGAAAAAGCAGAAGGGCACCTAGGAGGCTAGGAATAAAGTAGATTTGATTCCTAAGGCTTTCCCAAGTGCTACATGAGTCAAAGATGGCAAGTTTGACCTCTATGGACAGGCAATTAACAACTTGCACAAGGTGGGACACATGAACTAGGCAAATAAGACAGAAATAATGAAATTAATGTCTAAGTGGGTAAACTATGGGTTGATTATTCTAAGACCCCCCCTTAAGCCTGACTTTATGAGTAATAAATCAAAAATATAGGGCTTTGCAACAAGGCTTAGTCACCCTTTACATACTGCATGTCCAAATAAACAAGGAAAGAGGCAAAACCAACTTGGGAAAATCCTCCCTTAAACATGGACTATAAAACAAAATTGTAGAATCTTGTCTCCTCTCATGCTTTTACAGCATGATCATCAATCCCCAACAATGATTTGAGATTGCTGAAGGTCTTCTCACAAAATGCTTTGGTGAAGATATCAGCTACTTGTTATGAAGATGAACATAAGAGTAGGTGAATGGTGCCATCATGCACAAGCTCTCTGATGCAGTGCATGTGAATCTCAATGTGTCTGGTTCTCTGCTTCTGAACTGGATCTTTGCAGATTCGAATGGTAGTCTGGTTATCACAGTAGATAGTAGTTGAGTACTCAGGTTCGAAACCACACTCTCCAAGTAAACCCTGCAACCATAGACACTGAGTTGCTGCATTAACAACTCCTCTGTACTCAGCTTCTGTAGATGAGAGTGCAATGGCACTCTGTTTCTTGCTTGACCAGATAATTGGCCCTTCTACAAGCATGAACACATAACCTAAAGTGGACTTTCTATCTGTGCTATCACCTGTCCAATCACTGTCAGTAAATCCAATCAAATCAAGATCATATTTTTCCTTATAGAAGATCCCATGTGTCCTTGTTCCCTGAACAAAGTTAAGGATCCCTTTGGCTGCTTTCCAATGGATCTCATGAAGCTGATCCATGAATCTAGAAGCCACACTTACTACATAACAAATATCAGTTCGAGTATGTGTCAAATACAATAAACATCCAATCAATTGTCTATACAGTGTATTGTTTACCATCGGTAGAGAATCATCTTCCTCTAGCTTCACTCCTGAAAGGAAAGGAGTTTTGCTTGCTTTGCAGTCTTGCATTCTGAATTTCATCAGCAAATCCAAGGCATAATTGGACTGGTGCACCTTTATTCCATCTTTGGTTTGAGCAATCTCAAGCCCCAGAAATTGACTTAAGAGCCCCAAATCTGTCATGGAGAAGGCTTGGTTCATAGCTCCTTTTAAGGAAGCAATCTCAGCCTCTGAGCTTCCTGTAATGAAGAGGCCATCAACATATAACACAATGATCATTAATGAACCATTAACAGAATTCAAATAGACATTTGGATCTTATTTGCACCGAACAAAATTCAGAGATAGCAAGAAGCTATCTATCTTGGCATACCAAGCCTTGGGGGCTTGCTTTAGCCCATACAATGACTTTCTCAACCTGCACACAAGAGAAGGGTTAGTAGAAAAATATTGAGGCTGCTGCATATATATCTCCTCATTGAGATATCCATTTAGAAAGGCACATTTTACATCCATGTGATGTACCTCCCATTGCCTTGAGGCTGCAATGGCTAGAGCTAGCCTGATGGAATCCATCTTTTCCATTGGGGAAAAGGTCTCATTGTAATCGATGCCATGAACATGTGAGTAGCCTTTAGCTACCAAGCTAGCCTTTTACTTCAGTGGTGAACCATCAGCATCAAATTTGGTCTTATAGACCCACTTACACTGTACTAGTTTTCTCCCTGGAGGAAGATCCACTAGCTCCCATGTGTTGCTCTTCTGGAGTGAGCTGAACTCCTCCTTCATGGAATCTTTCCATCTTGGATCTCCTGCTGCTTATTCATATGTTTGAGGATCAGACTCCACCATCAAATAGAATTTTTCAGCAAACATAAGATCCTTCATGCACATACCACTCTCAAATTCAGATCTAGTCCTCCTTGGGTCATTGGGATCCCCAGCTAGCTCTCCTGCTGCATGTAGTGTCTTGGCTGCCCATTTAGGAATTGTGGGGCTGTTTGGGTCTACAATAAACTCATATCCATTAGAAAAATCAGAATCATCATGTTCAATAAACTCTTTACTTACTTCTTGAGGTTCAGGTGGTGAAGAGGCTTCACCAACTTCCACTTCTGCAAGGGGTTCTTCTTCAAACTGAACACACCTTTCAATGAAGGCTTTGTTTGTGCTTGAATTTATCAACTTGTACCCTTTTGAATCTTTAGAGTATCCAACAAAAAGACACTCTTGGCTTTGGGGCTGCAAATCCTTCCTCTTCTCTGTCGAGATTCTAGCCCATGCCTTTGAGCCAAAAATCCTGAAATGGGTCACATCTGGCTTGTGCCCACTCCATGCTTCGAAGGGAGTCATGCCATAAAGCTGTTTGTGAGGAACCCTATTCTGAATATAGGCTGCACAGTTGATAGCTTTGGCCCAGTACTTTGGTGGTAAAGTTTTGGCCTCCATCATGCATGTTGCCATCTCCTTCAGTGATCTGTTCTTCCTCTCAGCAACACCATTTTGCTGTGGTGTGTAGGGGATAGAATGCTGCATCTGAATACCTGCATCTGCACAATAGTTAATAAACTCAGACTTGACATACTCACCACCATTGTCATATCTGAGGACCTTGAGTTTCCTTCCACACTGGTTTTCAACCAAAGCCTTAAAGACTTTGAATAGGCCAAAAACTTCAGACTTGTGTTTCATGAAGTGAACCCAACAATACCTAGAAAAATCATCAATAAAGGTCAATGAATATTTGGCCTGACTCATGGACATATGAGGGAATGGGCCAGCAACATCACTGTGAATCAGCTTGAGGGGTGCAGAGGTTCTCTCATGACTAGCTTTCTCAAACTTATGGTCTGGGTGTTTTCCTAGGATACAGCCTTGGCAGACTCCTTTGGAAAATTTTATCTTGGGCAACCCTATGACCATTTCTTTCTCACTAAGATCAGACAACTACTTGTAATTTAGATGGCCAAATATTTCATGCCATAGCTTGCTAGCTTCATTAGCATGAATGAGAAGAGCAGAGGGGTTTGAGTAAGGTAGGAAGTGTGAAAACATGTATACCTTTTGAGCATGATTCACTACTCCTTTTGAAATGACTCTACCAGTTGAAATCTCTGTGATCTCAACTTCATCGAGGGAGAATATGACCTTCTTAGGAGACCCAGTGTGGGTCATTTGGTACACTGACAGGAGGTTGGAGGCGAGACCAGGGACATACAACACATTTCTGAACTTACCATGATCAAGATCTATCCTTCCTTTGCTTTTACTTTCAGTGAGAGAGTCATCTCCCAGTACAATAGATGGTCCTTTCGACATATCCAGCGAGGAGAAGGCCTCCTTAGTCGAAACCATGTGTCTTGAAGCTCCAGAATCTATGATAAAACTGGGTGAGCTTGATGTGCCAGCAACTAGAGCATGAACTCTCTCTCTTTTATCGAAACTTGATCCTCCTTCTCTCTTCTTTGAGCTTTCTGGAAGGGAGATGCCATTCTTCTCCAGGAGATTGGTCAGCATATCAATCTGCTTTTTCATACAAGAGCTTTCAGTGTGATTTCCCTTTGAACAGTATGAGTACTTGTTCATTTCACCTTTGTTTTTCTTCTTCTGGGTATTTTTCTTGGGAGCTTGTTGATCCTCTAGAGACTGCTTCTTGTCTCTCTTTTGCTCAGGTGGCTTTTTAGCTTTCTTTTTGCTTTTTGAATCCACCCTCAAATCTCCAGCAATCAAAGCTTGATCTTTGGATGGTTTGATGGTGCCCATAATCACCAGCTTGTCTTGTTCTTGTGTGAGAGATTCCATGAAATCTGCAAGGCTAGGCATCTTCCAGGTTGGAGCTGTGAGTTTTGTGGCATAGAAGGTCGAAACAAAGACTGAGTAGTCAGGTCCTAGCTTCGATAGGATGGCCAATACGAGATGATCATCTTTCTTTTCGATACCACACTGCTTCAGCTGCAAAACTAGTGCTTTGAACTTGCAGAAATATAGCTACAGGGATTCAAAGCTACTGGGACTCAGAGAAATCGGCTCATTTTCAATCTGATGTCCCCTCATCTCATCTGTCTTTCCAAAAAGATCAGAAATCTTCTCCCATACTTGATCCAGTGAAGTTAATCCATCGAGATGGAAAAGGAGGTCTCGGGAAATACTGAGACATAGGATGCCATAGGCCTCATCTCTCCGATTGTGCCATTTGATCTTCTCTGCAGCAGCATTGGGCTCTACTTCTATAGCCATAGTCACCCTGTAGAGGAATTTCTCTCTCAACAAGATTTCCATCTCTGCTTTCCATTCAAAATAGTTGAAGGGAGTCAAGATAGTTTTCTGTGAATCCATAGCTTTAGAAAATCTGTCCCGGCTGTTAGTAGAAGGCTCCCAGTCTTGATGTCAAACCTGCAAAACAATTTTTGAAGGAGAGTAACAACCTAAAATGGCTCTGATACCATGTAGAAATTCAGGCCAGCAGTAGATTAATTTTACCCACAACAATTATCAATTGATCATGCAAAATTGCTAACAATGGAGACTGAATATGGAGCTGTAACACAAAATTATATTAACTGAGTGTACAATATCCAACCCTGTAATAACATAGGTTGCTGAATATATAGAATACATCAAGAGGTTGAATGCATAAGGAGGCATCCAAAACTAGCATAAAGCAGGCTTACTCAAAATAGGCAAATCCCCCATAGGTGTAAAAAGCCGATCCCAAATATGTCATGGAGCTCATGAATTGGCAAGGGTGCATGGGAAAGATAAAGAGTAGTGGAATGGAAGCTCGTACATGCTTTTGCATGGAGAAAAGAGTGGATGATGAAGAGGACAAAAAACTAGTTCACCTCACCTATTCTTGCTTTCCTATGTGCCTTAAAACACTGAAAAAGCAGGCAATAAAGCAGAAAAAGCAGAAGGGCGCCTAGGAGGCCAAGAATAAAGCAGATTTGATTCCTAAGGATTTCCCAAGAACTACATGAGTCAAAGATGGCAAGTTTGACCTCTATGGATAGGCAATTAACAACTTGCACAAGGTGGGACACATGAACTAGGCAAATAAGACAGAAATAATGAAATTAATGTCTAAGTGGGTAAACTATGGGTTGATTATTCTAACACTCTGCCAGAGTTGCCGAAATAAATACTTTCAAGATTGCCATGGTGAATGACAAAAAGATGTCAGAGATGGAAATTCGGTTGGATAAAATCAGTGTACCGGATAAGATACAACTTCACAAGCAAACGGGTGACATCATCTATTCAGACCTGTTACAAGCTATGGTAAGAATCAATAAATTAAAAATTTTGGTAGATAAATTAGAGATTCAACTGAAACATGAAAAAATTGAAAATAAGGCCAATGCCAT
Source organism: Pseudotsuga menziesii (assembly GCA_001517045.1). Taxonomy (NCBI): domain Eukaryota; kingdom Viridiplantae; phylum Streptophyta; class Pinopsida; order Pinales; family Pinaceae; genus Pseudotsuga; species Pseudotsuga menziesii. The sequence continues at coordinate 19,803 of LPNX011067067.1, read as the reverse complement.
TCATATTAATAAACTGCAAGCAGATGTTGTCAGTTCAAGCAATGAGAGAGATAATAGTCAGGCAGTCAAAAGAATGTTGGAGGAAAAGGACAATGCCCTCCAAGTTTTAAAGAAAAAGTTGAAGATCCTTAGCGCTGAGCATGTCCAATATTCCGAGTTATTGGCTCTATAGGAAGAGAAAGACAAAATCCATCAAGAGATGATGGAACATAAAGGGAAAGATGTTGAATTACAAGAAGAAAAAGACAGGTGGGAAACTGAACGGAGTGAGCTAACATCTCAAATCGCCATGCTAAAAAAGGACCAGAATGATGAAAAGGAAATCATGGAGAAATTGATGAGTTAGACTCCTACTGATGAGGACCTGTCACTTGTGAATATTGAGAAGCCATTGAATGATTTTTCTGCAGATGATTGGTTAGTACCTATGTCTCAGGTAAGCTTAAAAGATGAAGAAATAAAAGAGTTAAAGGCAGAAAATGAAAAGATCAAGTTTGAATTGGCCAAAGTAAGTGAGAGTAAAAACAAAATACTGCAAGATAGGAATCAACTGCAAAAGAAATTCAATGAACTAAAAGAAAGAAACATTGGGAAAGGTCCTCTCCAGGGGGCAAAACATATCATTTGGGACACCTTATCTGTGGAGATTACGAAATTTAGGCACTATCTAAACTTTATTGATGATCAGAGTATTTTGATCAATTTGGCCCACCAAATATTAAAGTTAGTGAATGAACACATGGAGAGAAGACCTCTTTTCATAGCCCAAAATACATTGAATTTTTTAAATTCATTGACATATCAGAAATTACATGATATGGGAATAAAGGACAGGATATCAATAGTACTATGGGCTAAAAAATTTATCCACAAACATCATTTAATGAAGACTGTCCAGGACAGAGCTGATGAAATGCTTTCTCAAGTTAATAACTTCAAGCAGGTTTTCAAAGAGCTATTTCAGGACAGCCTGCCTTCCTTTTGGGACAAGGAGGGATGGATGTTTTCTCAGGAGCATTATCATAGATTTTTAGTTCAGAGCCGCATGGACCACTCTAAATTTGATGATTTGGAAAAATGCCTAACAGGAAAAGCTATTGTGGACAAATTGACAGAGGATTTCGAAATTTTTCAAAAGTTCCTGATGTTGCCCAAGGTGTCGTATGAAGCTTACATGGAGCTTGAAGTGTCAATTCGAGAGATGATGGAATGTGAAACCCCAAGCACGGAGAAATGGAAAGCCGTGGAAAGGTTCAGGAAGACAAAATACATCGTTCATTCATAAGAACAGCTGTCGCGTGCTAAAGAGTTGCTGGGATAGGCCTTGTACCAAGTTGATTTAATTTAATGATCAGTTAGGATTGAAGCTGTAATTTATTCCTAGAAGTTAGGGATTTAGTTACAAGACTTTAAATTAAGCCTATCTTTCAGTTATGAATCTTCTTGGAAGATCAAATTATTTTATGTATATATTTGCATCTATTTTATGAGATGGGGGTTGGAACCCATCCTGTTGTTAAATGTTTTGAAAGAAATATTTTTTTTGAGCAAGAAATTGAATGCGAAGAGATTATCAGAGATTCCTGCGCCATTTGTATTACAGTTTGTGTTTCTTTCTTTGTGATTGTTTTTCCTGTGTTCACTCCATTCTGTTTTCTTCATATTTGAAACCAAGTGTTAAATGATTGGAATTCATATTCATTATGCTCTAGTCATTGTTTCAAATATTTTATAAACCTTTATGCTAAAGTCAATATTGAATTCATATCTTGATGCTCTGTATTGATGGACTGTGCTCTACTTCTTCTGCTCCAAATGGATTAAATGAATGACTATGACCGAATGGTTACCTTACCTGTGATGAAATTCTGCGCATATGATTTTTATGTTATTTATTTTATATGTGACTCCATGCCCAATGGTTATGTGTATTGTTTCAACCACCTTTATAATATTTGAGTGTTGATATATACTTCTGGCCTTGTAAAATCTGTATTTGAGAGATCCCTCTCTGGAAAGAAAAGCCAGTTTCTTTCTAAAAGCGGTTTTTGCTGTTAACTTGGGATTTACCTCTTACAACTTGGGTACATTTTGAGTGCTAACAAATTGGCGCCATTGCCGGGGAATGAAGGTGCATAGCTGCCCTGGGAGAACGACAATGTTTTAAGAAGATCTCTGTGGGCAATCGGGAATTTTTAACAGTAAAAAGGTTGTGTATTTGTCCTGGCGACTCCATTGTAAAACTTCTTCAGAACTCAAGAAGTCATTCTGGCTTCAAGAAGACACACGCGAGGTAACTCTGATACCGAAATATTGAAAAGTTTTGAAGACCCAGAAAAGTAATTTAAGAGAAAAAATAAAGAAAAGTTAAGTTTTCCTTTGTTTGGTGCATCATCATCTCTAGATTCTCATATTGATCCAGAATGGGAAGTTAACGGTTGGAAAAATCTAGTGAGAACCAAATCTGAGTCTGAACTTAAGAATAATGAATTCAATCCTCGTAGGTTAGAGTCTTATTTTTTGGATTCCCTCTGGAGAGATTTGCAACAAACCACTAAAGTTGAAACATTTACCTCTCAAAATTCTCAAAGCTCTTCAGTTCCTGTGAATCCACCTAGACCAATGGTAGCCAGATTTGCTCCCTTGCATTTTCCTCCTTTACTACATGACCTTCCTCAGAACTATTCCCAAAGAATTTATTTGTTTGATGGAGAGGGCGACGTAACCACAAAACAGCATGTTGCCAAGTTTGAATATTTCATCGACTTAGAAGAAGTTGATTATCCAGATGTTAAAATGTGTTTGTTTGCCCAGAGTTTGTTAGGTGAGGTAAAGAAATGGTTTAAAGATTTTCCAAATGGGTCCATAGTGAATTTTTAGGATTTCCAAAATGCTTTCTTGGATAGGTGGGATGATAAACAGAATCCTTTGCAACTCCTATCTCAGTATAAAAGTCTCAAAAAGGGAGGTTTTGAATCTGTCCATGAGTTTTCTAGCAGGTTCATGAGGGTTTACAATTCCATTCCGGAGGACATAAAACCTTCTGTTGCCGCAGCCAAATTACATGATGCTGGAGATTTTGATAATGACTTTACATTTTCATTAAGGGAAAGAAAATCAACAACTCTTGCTGCTATGTTTACATATTCTCTAGAAGTAGAAGCAAATATGATGGCAAGTGGAAAGATGAAACATAGAGATATTGATAGAAGGAAAAAAGAAGATAATTTGCCTTCTACATCTTCTTCTACTAATGATGTCAAATTTGAAATGATGTTGAAAACAATGGAAAAGTTGATGGATAGATTAACTATGGATAATAGAGGATTCAATAGAGAACAAGCTGAGCCTCAGATCAGGAATCCTAATTTCAGAAGACCGAATCCTCCAGTTCCTCCCCAAAACAGACAAAGAGACGTAAGAAATCCAAGAAATCAAGAGGAACAGCAGATTCATCCACCATTCCCAGAAAATTATGTTGCTGATGAAGATGATCCCGCTAAAAATGAGATTCATCTTTTTGGGGAATAGGACTCAGAGATATATCTTACTGAGGAAGAGCATAATATGTTCGGATAGGAAGATGGAAGTGAAGAATTTGAAATGGAGACCGAGTAGTATCAAAGGGGTTATTTACATGCTATGGATGATGTGCAAAGGAAAATCATATTGAGGAATAGGGATGTCCTCATAAATAAAGGAAAGGCAAACCCAAATCAGCCTTCCACTAGTTCTTTGAATGTAGAAAAGGGAAAAGAATTGCAAAAAGAATCTCTTGTAAATAAAGAGGTTGAAAATGAGGTACAAAGAGATAAAGCAATAAAGCAGGCGGCTCCGGTTGATGTGGAAAAAATTAGTTATGGTTTCAATTTACAAAATGAACTTTCAAATCTAAAAATCTCTGTTCCATTCAATGAGTTATTGAGAAACACTGAATACAAAAACACTATCACAAAAATGGTCAAAAATCAAGGAGAATGGAAATCTGACATTTTAGAATTAAACGATGATAACCCTGCTATTTCGTTTGGGTCAAAGGTTGGAAATTTAGAAAGTGAAGAAGTTCCCCCTTTCTATTTGAGTTTAAATGTGCATGATAAGGTGGTCCACAATGCTATGCTAGACTCAGGGGCATCACACAACGTAATGCCGAAAGGAGTGGTGGAGAGCTTGGGATTAGAAGTAACAAGACCTTATAAAGATTTGTATTCATTTGATTCTAAAAGATTAAAATGCCTTTGTTTGATTAAAGATATGGTGGTAAACCTAAATAAATTGCCATCTAAAACTATAGTCATGGATGTGGACGTGGTTGATATTCCACCTAAGTTCGGGGTGCTGTTGTCAATATCTTGGACTTCCAAGTTGAAGGGTAGTTTACAGATGGATATGTCTTATGCTACAATTCCTATTCGAGATGGGAGCAAAAGGATATATAGCGAAAAGAGAACTCCTTATGTAGTAAGAAGTCAAGACAAACCTGAAATTCATCACATTTATGCTGTTGATACTGATTTGGGGTCCTCCATTTTATTCAATGATGTTGTTCCACATGATGTAGAGGAGGCTTTGCAGAAGAAGTCTGAAGAGAATAAGGAAAAGGAAGTGATAGAACAGGATGCTTTGGAAGCGAAACAAAAAAGAGAAGGCCAGTGGATTATGTACTTTGATGGGTCTGCTGCCAAAATAGGTGTTGGAGCTAGTGTGTACATAATTTCGCCTATTCGGGATTTCAAAGCCTTATCATACAAGTTGACATTTGAATGTACAAATAGTGTGGCAGAATATAAAGCTTTGTTATTGGGATTGCATGCTTTGAAATATTTGGGAGCTCAAAAAATAAGAATCTTGGGCTACTCAGAGTTGGTGATAAATCAAGTAAATGAAAGCTATCAAACCAGGCATCCTCAGATGAGGGCTTATAGAAATGAAGTGTGGGATATGTTGGGAAACTTCTTTACCGAGCATGCAATTCAAGTAGTTCCCAGACATGAAAATTTGGTAGTTGATTCTTTAGCTGTGGCCGCTGGAAAATTTGAAACCCCTGTTGCTGGTCAAAGGGAATACTAGGTGGAAATTGTGAATAGACCATCTATTCCTGATAACTCTAAATATTGGCAAGTGTTCGAAGATTCCTGGAACTCTCAGGAGAATTTGTGAATACTCCTATTGACACTGAGAATATTCAAGATGATGAAAAACTTGAGGAGGAAGGGAATACCATTGAAAAATTGAAAGGGACCTTAGGAGGTAAGGATATCATCCAGTTAAAAAACAATTTCATACCAAGAGGACTAATCCCTTTAGAAAAGCTTTTTTATCAGAATGATGTAGCTAAAAATCCAAAAGTGAAGCCTGTTGATGACGCTGTCGAAGACAAGAATATTGGTACAGAAGAAAATCCTAAGATTGTGAAGTTGTCCAAGAAATTACCTGAAAAAGAAAAAGAAGAATATGTGAAATTAATGAAAAAATATACAGATCTCTTTGCTTGGAGTTATGAGGATCTCAAAGAGTATGATACCTCTATCATACAACATACTATTTCTATAAATCTTGGGGAAAGACCTTTTAAACAAAAACTTAGAAGGATAAATCCTAAGCTGCTGCCTATTATTGAGAAAGAGATCAAGAAGCTATTTGATGCCAAGATCATTGTAACGCTGAGATTTTCAGAATGGGTTGCAAACTTGGTTCCTATCAGGAAAAAGAATGGAGAGATAAGATTGTGCATAGATTTCTGTAATTTGAATAAAGTTTCCATGAAGGATAACTATCCTCTCCCCAAGATGGATCATATACTGCGGCAAGTGGTGGGAGCTGAAAGAATTTCAATGCTAGACAGTTTTTTCGGGTATAATCAGATCAAGGTGTCACCTGAAGATCAAGAGAAAACTGCCTTTACTACACCTTGGGGCACTTTTATGTATGCAAAGATGCCTTTCAGTTTGATGAATGCAGGGGCCACTTTCCAGCGAGCTATGGACATCGCTTTTGCAGGGGAAATTGGGAATTTTGTAGTGATCTATATGGATGATATCACGGTTTACTCAAAGTCTGACAGAGAGCATCTGCGTCATCTGGAGAAAGTGTTCATGAAATGTAGGAAGTTCGGTATATCGTTGAACCCAAAGAAGTCCAATTTTGCATTGGAAGAAGGAAAGTTGTTGGGCCATATAATATCAAAAGATGGAATAAAAATTGATCCTGAAAGGGTGAGTGCAATTTTGAAAGTGGGTGAACCCAAGAGGAAAAAAGAGATACAGTCATTCTTGGGGCAGGTAAATTTCTTGAGAAGGTTTGTGCCAATTTTTACTGAGATCTTAATGAATATCACAAATATGTTGAAGAAAGGTCACGAGATAAAATGGAATGCTGAGGCTAGAAAGTCCTTTTGGGAAATAAAAAAAGCAATATCAGAGGCTCTTGTGTTGGTGAGCACAGATTTTACCAAAGACTTCTTAGTATTTTCATATGCTTCAGAATATACTATAGCTGCAGTTCTGTTACAGAAAAATGATGAGAATTTGGAACAGCCCATAACATTTTTTAGCAAAATGTTAAGGGATGGAGAATTGAAATATGACATTATGGAAAAACAAGCTTATGCCTTAGTCAAAGCACTGAAGGATTTCAGAGTGTATATTCTACACTCACATATAATTGCACATGTTCCATCTGCTACTATAAAGGGAATCCTGACACAACCAGATCTAGAAGGTAGAAGAGCAAAATGGATTGCTACATTATTGGAATATGATATCGAAATAAAACCCACCAAGTTTATTAAAGGACAAGGATTAGCTAAACTGATGGCTAATTCAAATTGTGAATCTTTGCAAATTAATTTCTTATCTCATCAAGCTAATCAGTTAGATACAGAAGTGGAAGTAATGGCTGATTTTGTAGCTTCTCCATGGTATTCTGATATTGTATATGGCCTTCAAAATTTGCAAGCACTGGAGGGGTTGAGTAAGTCAAGAGCCTGGTCCATAAAATTAAAAGCTGCTAAATTTTGTATTCTAAATCAATATCTCTATTGGAAAGACCTCGGAGGAGTGTTGTTGAATTATCTTTTGGAAAATGAAACTCAGCATACAGTCAAAGAATTTCATAAGGGAGATTGTGGGGGACATCACTCTTGGAAAGTGATGGCAAACAAAATTCTAAGAGTAGGCTATTATTGTCCTACATTATTTTCGGATGTGTATAAACAAACTAGCAAGTGTCATCAATGCTAGATTTTTGATGGAAAGAGAAAGATACTTCCTCTCCCTTTGAATCCTATAACAGTAGAAGCTCCTTTCCAGCAGTGGGGTTTGGATTTTATTAGAGAAATAAACCCCAATTCATCAGGGAAAAAAAAATGGATTTTGACGGCTACAGACTATTTTACAAAATGAATTGAAGCCATCCCCACTAGAAGAGCCACAGAGAATGTAATCATGGATTTTCTTGAGGAAAATATATTGGCTAGATTCGAGTGCCCCAGAAGAATAGTAACAGATAATGCAGCTACGTTTAAATCCAAGAAGATGATTGATTTTTGTCACAAGTACCATATAAGCCTCAATCATTCAACTGCCTATTATCCGGAGGGAAATGGGTTAGTAGAATCTTCTAATAAAATCCTAGTAAGGATCATCAAAAAGTTGTTAGAAGATAACAAAAGGTCCTGGCACACCAAGCTCAAGTATGCTCTTTGGGCTGATAGGATTAGTATCAAAAGAGCGATTGGCATGTCTCCGTTCCAACTGGTGTATGGGACTGAAGTTGTTTTTCCAGCATCGTTAGGTGTCCCAGTCATGAGGTATTTCCAATATCAGCAAGAAGAACCTAATCATATGCAAAGGAGGATAAATCAGATTATTGAGCTAGATGAGTGAAGGAATAAGGCTTATGACAAGGTGCAGTCACATCAAGAAAAAATGAAAAATACTTTTGACAGAAGAATCAAAGAAGAGCAATTTCAGATTGATGATTTGGTACTGAAATGGGATGCTCCTAATGAATACAAACACGAGAAATTCGATCATATGTGGGTAGGTCCCTATGTTGTTGTTGGTTACAGAGGACAAAATGCATTTCTGCTAGAATATCTGAACGAGATTCTTCTGGATAGTAATCCCGTCAATGGAAGGTACTTGAAACATTACCTGTCCTAAGGAGGAAGGTAAAATTGTATTATAGCCTGTAAATACTTATTTCTCTTTACAAAGTTAACATGAATGGTAAGCCTAATGTAATTGAAGCCCACAGTGAAGGCCCTAAGGTATAGGAAGCATGTTGTTCCCTTCTCAAAACAAAAAATAATATATCTACAAAAAACAAAAGATGAGTTTTCTGCAAGTTATTGTGAAAAATCAAATACAGGTACCTGGTCTACGAGTTCTTTGATACCTCATAGGGAGGATATCATCCCTAGATGGAGCCAGCTGTTAACACCATTATTTTAGCAGAGGAGCAAGAAAACCATGGTGAAGAAGGTAATAGCGCTTGCCAATACTTTGGTTAAAATTTTTATAGTATGAAAGTGTGATGAAAGGCAAAAAAATGAGGAGTTATCAAAAGATCCTACGGTGCGAAGCGGAAAGGAGAAGATCAACGGCCTATATTATATCCGCTCTTCAAAGATGCAAGGAAAATAAGTGTATGATGGCGGTTAATGTGACATATGGATCAACGGTCGTTGATCCATCCTGATGAGATCCACGGTTTGTATAAGCTCCGCTTTGTGAACCTGCATGGTAGATAAAACCACGACGCTCCGTGGAATTGGATACGTGCAACCTGATCTAATGGAAAAGAAATAAAGGTAGATCACATTGACGGTTGTGGATGACTCCGGAGTAGAAACTTGCATGATGGATACGGCCAAGACGCTCGGCAGAATGAGGTACATGGCGCTTGGTCCGAGGGTTGAAAATTAAAGGTGAAATAGATCAATGGTCACGAATGGATCCGGAGCGTGAAGGTGCACGGCAGATAAATGTGAAGAGCAGTTACGGAATATAAACCACTGTCCACGTGGCTAATCGTTGTGCAATCCGGAGACGAAAGTGGTTTATTGGAAACCACCAAAAGGACGCTTCGGAGTGGGGTCCTATAAAAGGGAAGTTGACTTGTCCCATGGATATTTTATTGGCATCGGACGGGTGAAAAATACTTGCGGATTCGTCAACCTTCGACTATCAGTTTCGAATGCACACCGCTACAGTTAACAGGTAAGGCTTCAATGCCCATAATCCGTCCGTCTAATTTCCATTTATCAACTGAATTATGGACCAGGGGAAGGAATTGCAAGGGTCTGGTCGTATTGTAGATGATAGGGAAGATTATTTAGTTGATAGGGATAGAGGTGTGTGCGACCCGTTTCTGTCTATAGGAAGCGTGTCAGCTAGTAAAGAAAGGTTATGGAACTATAATTCACAGGGAAATGATGCCTTGAATGTCTGTAAATCCTTTTTATATTATTTCATGCTCGAACAAACCTTGCATTTTCCAAAATTCGCAGAATGGTGTGCTGTGAATTATTCCCCTTATCAGAGAATCATTATTAGCCACTCTACGTCTCGAATCCTCTGTAAAATCAATGCCACTGTCATCCGCGAAAATATCAATTTGCCTGACAGATACCCTAACCAATGTGAACCTGTGAATGAGTTCATCCTTGCTGAATTGTTCAAGAGTTGTGAAACTGAAGTCCGTTGCCAATTCCTGTCTAATATTTTGAAAGAAGGTCAACCTTTAGATGGTCTTTTCTTACCTTACCCTGTGCATATTTTTAAAAATGAATTTCAATTAGTGGTATCTCTGGTCTGTCAAATATTGGGTCTTGATGATGATTGTCGCGTGAGTGAAGTCATCCTTGGTTTTTTATTGAAAATAAGTTCCTTAGGTTCTGAATCCCACTCGGTTCCAGTATTCAATTTTGACGAATACTTAGCGGAAGCAATCCATCTTCAGTTAAGTGAATTTTTGAAAGTCCGGTTCTTTAAATTTCAAACTTACTTGTTGAACATACTGCTGTGTTCAAATGTCACTGAACTGCAGTTTTTGAGTACTATCTTCTCCTCTGATTTTCCCAAGCAAATCAGCATGTTTGAATTTGCCAATTCAATCATGTCAGAAATGTATAAAATGTTGTTCGATGAAGAATTGTCCCGTGTGTTGGAGGAGATGAAATTTTTGATGTAGTCCTCACCGGAGGACTGAGTTGGAGACTGGTTCCTGCACAAAGATTCCACTGTTTTAAGGGTATATGGATTTACCAGGAAGCCTTATAAGTTACCTGCTTTCCTAACCCCGAGGATTTTTGCATTAGAATTCATGAGGCAGAGGTTGCAGTCTGAAGAAGAGCATTTCGGAGCTTTTAAAAAATCTTCAAATATTAAATTCCCCCTCAAGGTTGGCTCTTTCATTTTTAAAAATAAAGGTGCCTTAGTGTTTATTGAAAAATTATTGGCAGGCATGGAATTCAAAAAGGAGCCAAGGATAAATTATGATCCTCACCATGTAATCTACCTAAGGAAACAGACCAACAAGAACAAACCGTTTGATCACCAGTATATTGAAGGTTTGGCTGAAACAGCCAATCCGTTGCAGTTTATGGAGACTCCCAGGTCTGACAAAGATACACGCATTGTACCAGTTACAGTATCCCAAATAATAGAGGGAACTAGTATTGTAATTAAAAGAAGTCTTTCTGAGGTCGAGAGCATGGAATTGGGTGAATACGGATCACATAAAAAAGCCAAGTTGTTTTAAGGGGGTGGAGTTTCAAATGAAGAAATTTTCCATAGTCCCAACAAAAGCCGTACAAATAAATCAGTTTTCATTTAAAGGTGTAGACGGTTCAGATTTAATTCTAACGTTCAAGTCAAAAGAGGAACTCAAGGCTAGTTATATGGAGAAAAGAAAACAGTCTCTCGAAGAGACAAGAAATTTGCTCCCACGAGTAAGAAATTTAAACAATCCAAAAACTTCTTTGATCTCTTCTAGAGATGCCGAAAGAAATACTTTCAAGTTGTCCATGGTGAATGACAAAAAGATGTCAGAGATGGAAATCCAGTTCGATAAAATCAGTGTACCAGATAAGATACAACTTCACAAGAAAATGAGTGACATCATCTATTCAGACCTGTTACAAGCTATGGTAAGAATCAATAAATTACAAATTTTGGTAGATAAATTAGAGATTCAACTGAAACATGAAAAAATTGAAAATAAGGCCAATTCCATTCAGATTAAGAAACTACAAGTAGATATTGTCAGTTCAGGCAATGAGAGAGATAACAGTCAGGCAGTCAAAAGAATGCTGGAGGAAAAGGACAATGCCCTCCAAGTTTTAAAGAAAACGTTGAAGATCCCTGGCACTGAGCATGTCCAATCTTTCGAGTTATTGGCTCTATAGGAAGAGAAAGACAAAATCCATCAAGAGATGATGGAACATAAAGGGAAAGCTGTTGAATTACAAGAATAAAAAGACAAGTGGGAAACTGAACGGAGTGAGATGATATCTCAAATCACCATGCTAAAAAAGGACCAGAATGATGAAAAGGAAATCATGGAGGAATTGATGAGTCAGACTCCTACTAATGAGGACCTGTCACTTGTGAATATTGAGAAGCCATTGAATGATTTTTCTGCAGATTATTTGTTAGTACCTATGTCTTAGGTAAGATTAAAAGATGAAGAAATAAAAGAGTTAAAGGCAGAAAATGAAAAGATCAAGTATGAATTGGCCAAAGTAAGTGAGAGTAAAAACAAAATACTGCAAGACAGGAATCAGCTGCAAAAGAAATTCAATGAACTAAAAGAAAGAAATATTGGGAAAGGTCTTCTCCAGGGGGCAAAACATATCATTTGGGACACCTTATCTGTGGAGATTACGAAATTTAGGCACTATCTGAAATTTATTGATGATCAGAGTATTTTGATCAATTTGGCCCACCAAAGATTAAAGTTAGTGAATGAACACATGGAGAGAAGACCTCTTTTCACAGCCCAAAATTCATTGACATATCAGAAATTACATGATATGGAAATAAAGGACAAGATATCAATAGTACTGTGGGCTAAAAAATTTATCCACAAACATCATTTAATGAAGACTGTCCAGGACAGAGCCGACGAAATGCTTTCTCAAGTTAATAACTTCAAGCAGGTTTTCAAAGAGATATTTGAGGACGGCCTACCTTCCTTTTGGGATGAGGAGGGATGGATGTTTTCTCAGGAGAATTATCACAAATTGTTAGTTCAGAGCCGCATGGACCACTCTAAATTTCATGATTTGGAAAAAGGCCTAACAGGAAAAGCTATTGTGGACAAATTGACAGAGGATTTCAAAATTTTTCAAAAGTTCCTGATGGTCAGGAAAGGACTTCCCAAGGTGTCATATGAAGCTTACATGGAGCTTGAAGTGTCAATTTGAGAGATGATGGAATGTGACACCCCAAGCGCGGAGCAATGGAAATCTATGGAAAGGTTCGGGAAGACAAAATACATCATTCATTCATAAGAACAGCTGTCGCGTGCTAAAGAGTTGTTGGGATAGGCCTTGTACCAAGTTGATTTAATTTAATGATCAGCTAGGATTGAAGTTGTAATTTATTCCTAGAAGTTAGGGATTTAGCTACAAGACTTTAAATTAAGCCGATCATTCAGTTATGAATCTTCTTGGAAGATCAAATTATTTTATGTATATATTTGCATCTATTTTATGAGATGGGGGTTGGAACCCATCCTGTTGTTAAATGTTTTGAAAGACATATATATATTTTTTAGCAAGGAATTGAATGCGAAGAGATTATCAGAGATTCCTGCGCCATTTGTATTACAGTCTGTGTTTCTTTCTTTGTGATTGGTTTTCCCGTGTTCACTCCATTCTGTTTTCTTCATATTTGGAACCAAGTGTTAAATGATTGGAATTCATATTCATTATGCTCTAGTCATTGTTTCAAATATTTTATAAACCTTTCTGCTAAATTCAATGTTGAATTCATATCTTGATGCTCTGTATTGATGGAGTGTGCTCTACTTCTTCTGCTCCAAATGGATTAAATGAATGACTGTGACTGAATGGTTTCCTTACCTCTGATGAAATTATGCACATATGATTTTTATGTTATTTATTTTATATGTGACTCGATGCGCAATGGTTATGTGTATTGTTTCAACCACCTTTACAATATTTGAGTGTTGATATATACTTCTGGCCTTGTAAAATCTGTATTCGAGAGATCCCTCTCTCGAAAGAAAAGCCTGTTTCTTTCTAAAAGTGGTTTTTGCTGTTACCTTGGGATTTACCTCTTACAACCTAGGTACATTCTGAGTGCTAATAGTGATCATATAACCGCAAGTTGCATATATGGCTACCCGAAAATGAATCACAAGGTGCAATGTAAATAGTAATGATTACTATTAATTCTTGCACATTGATCTAGGAACTAAGATTCAATCTCATCAAAGAATTGTTAACAATTACTCATGAATTGGAAATTTTCAGGAACCAAATAGGTTTCCTCTCTATATATTATATAAACAATAAAGGATTACAAAACAATGCATGATCAATGGATTAACTCAATGAAGAATTCGAATACCTAAGAGGACAATTTGAATTCAATGAGTGAGTCTAGCTTAACTGACTCTTTTCCATGCAATCTCACTCAGTTAACCACTTGACCAAAACCCTAATTGACTCACCAAACCCTTAATTGAAGTTGGAGTGTAATAAATGACTTAATCTCAACTGAAAGGAGATCAAACACATGTCATAGCAATCCAATCATCAAGTGCTAGTACTGCATGACTCCAATAAACCCTGATGAGGTTAACTGAAGCTGAACTGACCATCAAAAGTTGGTGAAGGCGCCTTGTTAGCTCCAGTTCATTAAATAATAATAAAATAATCAATAAATAATGATTAAATAATATATTTAATGCATGGATGCACCTTAACTGACTGTAACTGATTGGTTTAACTGAAAGTAACCCCCAGTTAGCAATTAGGTGCATGAATGTCACATAGATCACCCCTGGAGTGCTCTAGTTAGCCTCCTTGACTTTAGGAAAGGCTAAGTTAGCCTCCTTGACTGTAGGTAGGAATGGGAGTGACTGGGATGATGGTAATTAATTCTCCTTGATGTCAATTAAACTTAGGATAGTGGTTTAACTAGGCCAATTTGACTGAAGAGTGAGGATGAAGGTAAATGTCTCCAACACCCCCCCTTAAGCTATACTCAGGAAGAGTTAGAAAACATAGATGCATAAAATTCTAGGGCCCTGGAAACAAAGGCCATAGGTCACCCTGTACAATAAAGAAACTGAAACAATGCTCAAAAACAAACTAAGTGAGGAAAAGAGGGAAAACCTAGTGGGAAAAAAAACCCCCCCCTCAAGCTGAACACTGAAAGTAGTCTGGATCACCATGATGAACTCACCCCCAACAGTGAACAGAGGTAAGTGAAATTCTTTTCTGAAAATCTCTTGGTGAAGATTTCTGGAGGAATCTTCCACTTTGGAAGAAAAACAATGCACTCAACTGAATCAGAAACATAAACAGCTGCATGATGAAAACTGGACCCATGTAGAGCAACTGAAATCATCTGAAGAGAGAGCAAAGGTTCTTGAGGATTTGAACCATGTGTGGAACACTCAAGAAACTGATATGTTGCAGACTTGAACAGCAAACCATGACTGGTAAAATCAGCCCCAAATCTTAGGAGCAAGTGTCCATGCAGATGCAGAATGTCTTCCTCTTTACTAGTTCTGTGAGGAAATGATTTTGTGACCAAAGGTAGAGAATCCCTGGGACTCTGGAGAGCGAATGATTGAGCTCCATAATCGGATATAGCTTCAGAAATATCTAATGATTCACAAAATAAAATATCAGCAACCTCACAGGAGGAAACTAACACCAAATCCACAGCAGCAAATTTGAAGAAGAACTGCGGTACTTGATTTTTCACAACAGAATTGGTGAGAGCAGCTACAAGCATGACTGAAAGCTCTTGAATTTTAAAATATGAACAAAATAATATCATATCAGAATGTAAATCAGATCTAAATAAGTTCACAACAGATCCAAAACTGTGAAATGAAATCAAATCCCCAGCAGCAGTTTTGAAGGAGACTTGCGGTACTTGTTTCTTCACACCGTTGATGAGAACAGCTACAAGCAGTACTGAAGGTTTATGAACCCAAAATTTTGAAGCAAGAAATATTAGATCAGATCCAAATAAGATCATATTAGATCCAATAAGGTTCATATCAGATCCAAAATTATGGTCAACCAAGACGGTGGATGCACAGTTTTCTTCTTCTTCAAAATTCTGAATTTTTGTGCATGCAATCCTGCAGGAATTTGCTGGAAGATCTAGATCATGGGGAGAGAATGTGTCACTCTTATAATCTGATATTTCTTCCAAAATATCCAAGTTTTTACATATTTGCACACCAGCAGCAACATTAGAGGGAGAAAAAACAAATTTATCTTCACTTTCGGAAGCAATTACTAGTAAATTTTGCACAGAATTCAAAGGAAAATCACCGGTGAATGTTTGCATGGAAATGCAGCAGTATTTTTCTTCAATATCAGAGATTCGAATGTATTCTTCCATTTCAGCATTATGATAAGATGAGATATCAAATATCTCATGAACTTCCGGAGCATCAGGAGAAGGAGTCAATTCATGGAGACTTTCTTCAATTCGAATTGAATGTCTAGAAGATTCAGCTTCATCTTCATCTTGAACAACTTCATCAAAGAGAGTAGAGGCTGAGAGTTTTGAGTGAAGAACTCTTGTGGTGCTGGATGTGGTCTCCAAAGTACTATTATGATCCCCATTGTGCTTGCCAAAGGTTCTGTCCAATATTGTCCAGATTTCCTTTGGGTATTCAGCAGAACAAATAAGGTAGCACAAGCTATCATCAAGGGCCAGAGCTATTGATCCAAAAGCTCTGTCAGTGTCATTTATCCAGTCATTCTCATTCACATAAGTCTCTCTTCCAATTCCAATAGGCACCTCATAGAGACCTCGTCTCTTGAGATATGCAATCATCTTCAACTTCCATTCCGAATAGCTTGTGAATGGGGTGAGAAGAGGGATTGATGAGTCCATTTGAAGTTGTACCTGTTAATACCTACAAATCAAAACAAAAGGGGCACCGTAAGTTCGGACAACCTGCACATTTAGGCTTTCATCACACCCATCATAGTCAATCAAGCAAGCTTGATCAACAAGTTCTTTACTTGGGGTATTAAGTGGTAAGCCTTGGCTTCTGGTGCAGTGCTGGAAGTTTGAGCTATTGCTCACTTCTCATGGAGAAATCTGTCAAAAATCTTGTTCTTGAGAGATTGTTCTTCATCCCACCGCATGCTATGATACCATATTAATTCTTGCACATTGATCTAGGAACTAATATTCAATCTCATCAAAGAATTATTAACAAATACTCATGAATTGGAAATTTTCAGGAACCAAATAGGTTTCCTCTTTGTATATTATATAAACAATAAAGGATTACAAAACCATGCATGATCAATGGCTTAACTCAATGAAGAATTCGAATACCTAAGAGGACAATTTGAATTCAATGAGTGAGTCTAGCTTAACTTACTCTTTGCCATGCAATCTCACTCAATTAACCACTTGACCAAAACCCTAATTGACTCACCAAACACTTACCTGATGTTGGAGTGTAATAAATGACTTAATCTCAACTGAAAGGAGATCAAACACATGTCATAGCAATCCAATCATCAAGTGCTAGTACTGCATGACTCCAATAAACCCTGATGAGGTTAACTGAAGCTGAACTGACCATCAGAAGTTGGTGAAGGCGCCTTGTTAGCTCCAGTTCATTGAATAATAATAAAATAATCAATAAATAATGATTAAATAATATATTTAATGCATGGAGGTGCCTTAACTGACTGTAACTAATTGGTTTAACTGAAAGTAACCCCCAGTTAGCAATTAGGTGCATGAATGTCACACAGATCACCCCTGGAGTGCTCCAGTTATCCTCCTTGACTGTAGGTAGGTGTGGGAGTGACTGGGATGATGTTAATTAATT
>LPNX011067061.1:159719-172512 GCA_001517045.1 Pseudotsuga menziesii | reverse complement strand
AGGCCGCAGGCTAGTGAGGGAGGACGCAGCAATAGCAGCACTGGAAGACAACGGTTCGGAGGCGAGCTCTGCTATTTTATAGGTGGGACGTCTCTAATGGCTGGCGAATTCTAATGAGGTGGGTATTGGAGTATCCGTACTGCAAGAACTGTAGAATCAAGAGTTGATTGAGTTTGAACTTTCCGTTGCTGCAGATGCAACAACAAGCCACCGTGATGTTTTGAACCATATCCAGCTTTTTTTGTTTTGTTAAAAACACAGGAAATTAGGAAGCGCCCACTTCTCTCCACCAGTTTGCAGTATTTTATAATTATGAGAGGATTCCGATGGAAGGCACTTACTATATTAATTTTATAATTATTACCAGCTGGGCGCCTGAATCTGAGAGTAACAGAGCGAAGAAACAAGCTGCTAAACAGCAATCGCTAGGAGATCGAGGGGGTTCTTTAAACCCAAACGCGTTTTGGAAAAAAAGAAAAGTTTCAGTTTAAAGGGTTCTAATGGAGACAGTACATTGGTAAGCACGGGCAGATGATTCCCGACAGACCAGGGTTGACCAGGGTTTAATTCACGGCGCAGCTAGTTTGTATATTTTTTTTTCTTTTTATTTTCATTATTTTTCTTTCGTTTTGCCTTGGCTATAGACCATTGCGCGCGGGCTCACGGCCGCAGGCTCACGGCCGCTGGCCGGGCTGCGCCCAGCTCCCTGTAGGCCGCGCCCCGTGGGATGCGCTCCTGTGGCTGCACGCCTGTGGGCTGCGCCTGGGCTGGGGATGTTCTTTTCTTCACCCGTATTGCTCATGGGTTGAAAATAGATATATATATATATATTTATATATACTTATATATATATATATATATATATATTTTTTTTTTTTTTTTTTTTTAAAGGATTGGTTCCTACAAACTTCTGGTTTTTACATGCCTGCCTGCAGCCTGCAAAGTAGATTCATCATACATTTTTTTTTATTTATTTATTTTTTTTTCTGTCAAATAAAGGATTGGCTCCTACAAACTTCTGGTTTTTACATGCCTACCTGCAGCCTGCGCAGTAAATTCATCATAAATTTTTTTTTTATTTTTTTTTATTTTTCTGTCAAATAAAGGATTGGTTCCTACAAACTTCTGGTTTTTACATGCCTTCCTGCAGCCTGCGCAATAGATTTATCATAAATTTATTTATTTATTTATTTATTTGTCAAATAAAGGATTGGCTCCTACAAACTTCTGGTTTTTACATGCCTACCTGCAGCCTGCGCAGTAGGTTCATCATAAATTTTTTTTATTTTTTATTTTTTATTATGATTAAGTGTCGATAGAAATGTCAATTATTTTCAAATTTTCAAAACAAAAGAGTCATAAAATAAATATGTAAGAATACTCACGGCTTATAAAAAAAATATCCAGGTTTAAACTAATTTCCTCTACCAGTTTTAAATTGAAATCCTCTACCAGTTGATAGTTCGCTCAGATCGCCTTCGACCTCGTCGCAAAGATTGATTTGGGATTTGGATTTGTGAATGGAGGACAGGTAGTGTTTATTCCAAACATTTTATCTCTGTGTTTGGAAAAATAAACCATATTTATGGCATTTTGCATTTGAATTTATAGGCATAGACCTGATGTACACTTTAAATGCTTATAAATATATATTTGTAGCCAGTTTTTGAGTTTTTATCCTGAATTTTCTACTCTGGTTTTGTAAATTTCGTTCATGAATATATAATTGAACGTCTGGCATTATGCCAAGTCTATTTGTAAAAATACGTAAAGATTATGGGGATTTTTTTTTTTTTAATATATCAATTGGGAGCCCTCTGGTTCCAGATTTGGAACCATGGCTCTGATACCATTCTGTAATGCTCTGTCTGCCGGGCAGAGCACTCCGACCTACCCTTAACCGAAAAAAAAAAATTATCTATTGAAATTTCAAATTTTTCATTTAAGCTTTGTGCAGTAAAAGATGGTTGTTTATCAAATACCTCGAATTGCTTCCGCTCTTGAATCCTGTTTCTGGTTCTGCTCCTGCTCCTGCTCCTGCTCCTGAAGGAGCCTTATTGCCGGCTCTGATTTTCCACCCTGCCGACCAGCAGGTTTGCTGGCCCTAGGAAACCGACGGGTTTCCTAGCCCCCGAGCCCACGTACCAAGAAAATGGATAGCAACCTCCTTTCCTCAGAGTACAAATCTGACTCAGTAAATTTCCCCAAAATTTTCTCCTTTCCTCTCTGTTCTTTCATAAAAATTTCTTCACTCCCCGTTCTCCGTAAAAAATTCTCTCCCCCACCCTCTCTTCAAAATTTCCTTATACCTCCTTCCTCCACCGCCTTTTCTTCCACCGCCCTTTCTTCCACCGCCCCTTTTATTAATTTCAAGTTATTCTTATTCAGTGTATTTAAATTTTCGATTGACAGGTGTTAGTTTCTTTGAACGGTATTTGTTACACATGTCCTAGCATTTTTACTTATGTGGATTGCTCAAGATTATATTGAGCGGTAACTTAATGGTTTTGTAAATTATGTTTATTATTTATTAATAACTTAAATAATAATTAAAAAATATATTAACCTTAATAATTATTATATATATAATTTTTCAATTAAATTAAAAAGCACTTACTATTAATCATAAATTAATATGGGTCATTACATTAACACAGTGGAAATGATGGTTCTTTTACAGGTTCTAACAGGTAAGCGTTTTGTTCTAGTAAATATCGAGATCAAGAAAGATAATTCACTAGCATAAAATATAATGCTAGTATTAAAAAATGCTTATTTCCAGCTTGTCTCTGTAAAAGGTAACGTTGACATTGTTAAAGTCGTCAAACTGCCTAATGATGGTGAAAACAAAACTATGGAAGAATGGGTTAAATGCATAATTAGCTTACTACCAAAATGGAACCAAATAATTCATCATGTAGTTTCAACTCATTGCTTAGATTTTTCAAAGTGGATGATTAAGAATATTTCTGAAGAATACTCCTACTTCTGCTCATAATTATTTATGATCTAATGTTTAATAAGGAAGAGATATGTTTCGCAAGATTTATGCTTTAATTTCATATCTGTCATAAAACATTTAGAGTTGGTTTTAAATCGTATTCATTTGAATTCTTTTGTAAAAATAAATGAAATACTTTGAGTTGTTAAACTATTACTTAGTCTTTCTTGTTTATAGAGTTTTGTTTCCTAAGAGCTTCTCTTTTCAATAAAGTCGTCATACTCATTAAAAGTATTACAAAATTTACCCTTACCTTAGGGTTTCTATAATTAGTTGTTTTCTTAATAGATAGAAAAACTACTTTGACTCTTAAACTGCTTTTTCAATAATTGGACATTAGTTTACACTTGAGACTCTTGTACACGAGTAGATAGGTTGCACCTACTTGTTTTCCCAACTACGCATTGTGTACAGAAGTTGGTCCAAGTTTTCATTTATAATTGATTGAGTTCTTCTTCAAACTTTAAAACTCTACTTCAAAAGTCTTATTATCTGTGTCTTTTACTCGTTCCCTAGTGTAACCTCTAGCTATAATTTACACTTTCAATTACAGTCGTTTTAATTTGTAATTCCCTTGAGTTATTGTTGCCATTTTATGTATTATAAAAGGTCTTATAATTACTTGGGACATAGTTAAACAATTACTCTCAAAACACCAAGATTTACATGAATTACTTCAAGGGATGAGTAGATTACCCTTCTCAATAATGTTTTTTTTTTGTAAGTAAGAGATTCTATTATGATACAAAAAAGTTACAAAGAGAGGTTGATCCACTCCTCGATAAAACATGACCTTTAGCCCAAAAAGATGGATGTTGCTTATAGAAACAAAAGTAGAAGCAAGCTTGAAGATGCTTGGTTCTTAAAACACAAGAGACAAAAGTCTCTATATCCCCGTCTAACCACAAACGGCCTACCAATCAGTGATAATGCCTTTCACAAACCTAGAGGGAAGCAAAACAGCACTAAGGCCTTTGACAAAGATAGAAACTGAAAACAATCAAAATATCAAATACCGAGGCATGGGAACCTTCCGCGTGCCAAACCTTCTGAACACAAAACCAGCTAACGGCTAGTATCACTTCTCAATAATGTTTATAAACATAGTTAGAAAATAACTATCCTAACTTGTCTAATAAACAATAACCATTAAAATAAAATACCATTTCTTATATCC
The DNA here is from genome assembly GCA_001517045.1 of Pseudotsuga menziesii. NCBI lineage: Eukaryota > Viridiplantae > Streptophyta > Pinopsida > Pinales > Pinaceae > Pseudotsuga > Pseudotsuga menziesii. The sequence goes on along the minus strand of LPNX011067061.1, from coordinate 168,334 downwards.
TATGGTTTTAAAACTAAGTAACGACTCAACCAAGAACAATTACATTATTGAAATTTTGAAAACATATAATGGATATGATTTTGACTCGTTTTAGAATGATTTAATTGCAGATTAGCAATAGTGTAATTGACTATGGTTTAAAAACCCACAGTTGTGATATCATTTAGGAAACGTGGGAGGTGATTAAGTTACTAGGTTTTTTGTTGATTTTCGTAAGCAATTCCCAAACCCTATTTTCACGTTGTAAGGGTTTTCTTTTGTTGTGGAGTGGCCAAGCTGCAAGCTCGTGGCCACCATGGTTCCTGGTATTAACCTAGTAAGCATTCGACCTCCATACCTATGCGAGCTTGTGTAGAGTGAAAATATACTGTGGTTTAGGGGTTTATTGACTGTTGAGGACGAATTGGTGTGTTGACGTTGGTTTCGTAAGAAAACTATGACTGTTTGTTCATGGAACACGATGGACATAATTTTTTAAGAGACGAGTTGCTTGTGCCTCTAGTTGGATTACTCCCTTTTGTGTGGTGTTTAATCCCTTCAGTTTGTGGTTTAAGGTTTCGCTGCAACTCTGTGCATTCACAGCTCCTAGCATCTTTCTCCAAGGTGCCCTCGAGATGGGCTCCAGTGGCTTTGCTTCCACGACTTATTCAATAAAAGTTTTTACCAGGTAACAGCCTGTAAAAGTTTATAGTTTAATAATTACAGTAATTTTATTTCGTTTTTAAGGAAATACTAACATAGTTATGAAATGCAGGTCTCTCTCGAGGCTTGAATTTGAAGCTGGATACTAAACTCTCCTCAATCCTCAGCAACACCTTTCCTGGTAAGCCTCAGTGATATCTGAGGGTTTTTTCTCTACACTTGAATTATGGTGGAAGGAATAGGAACACCACTACGATGGTTGATAGTTCGACCATGGATAAATGTTATGTTATTGGTCCTAGTTTTTATAATATTTTAAATCCCTAGAGGATGTTGTGTGGAAATGTTTAAGGATGTTGCAGGCACAACTTTATGGTTTATGAAAGAGCCTTCGTGGCCTGAGAAGATGTAAAAGATGTTTGATTTTCATAATCGGCTCTAAGCCGTGACTATACAGTCCAACCACTAGGTGGTTTCATGAAGACTTAAGTTGGTTTTTGCAGAAAAACGAAATGACAGTACCTTTAACATTTCTTTAAAAAAAATGAAGGGTTTTTAGTACTGTAAATTGTAGTTGTAATAATTTTGGTTTGTAACTTCTGTTTAGACTTGAAGAAGTCATTTTGGTCAGGCTTAAAGCCTCGACGATTATTATAAAAGGCCACAAGTCACTATACTTGCTAAATTTCGTCTCAGCGTAGTTTTGTTTACAACATTATTTTTAATTTAGATTTACATTTAGGTGTAAATGGTTTATAGTAGTTTTATTATTTACTTTGCACAGTATTATTAGGTGAATAAAATATTATGTTTCTCTTTAAATATTATTATTGAATAATCTAAAGCTCTGTAATTATTTTGTTTTAAGTATTAATTTTTTACTGATGTTATTAAATTTAGAAAAACTCTGTTAGGTTTTTGCATTATAAATTAAAATTAAATAATCTATTTCCTAGAGATAAATCCTATCACTTGAAAACCCTAGATGGTTCTTTGAGATTTGCAGTATTAATACCTATGCTTATAGTAAACCTAGGTTAATTGCAAGCTTGAATAAATAGTTAAAATGACCTAAGAAATTAAGAACTGGGTTAAACCCTAAGTAAACCTTTTACTGTTCCTGTATTTATTTATTTAGAATTTATTTAATGTAATTATATTAAGTGTTAATACTAGAGTTGAATTTTATAAATATTATACTTACTGGTGTTTTTTATATAAATCTATTATTTCCTATAATTAGATGTTGTAGTGAGAGTACAGGTACAACTATATTTCTGTAAATATCTTACATAAAACTATAGAAGTAAATATTTACATTTGCTTTTAGAGTTAATAAAAATCTACTTATCTAAACTAAGCATACCTGTTGTACTAGAGTACTACCTTATAAAAGGTGTGGAAAAATACAGTTTGGTAATTTTCCTAAACATCTTTTACTTAGCAAAACCTCTACTATTTAATCATAACCTATTAATTACTAATTTTCTCAATAAAACAAATGCTCTTTCTTCTTCATTAACCCTAATAAAATAACAATATGCTAATCTTGATAAACTCTTAATCATTTTTATGAAAACAGTAGATAAAATAATAATTAAACCTAAACAAGTAGAACATGTCAAATAGATGAGGTGACAATAGCTTAAGGAGGCTATTCCTCCCAACCAAATCTTGGAGAAAGCTTAGTCTGCAATTTCTCAAGACCCCCGAGCCTATCTCCTGGTCCTCCTGGTAGAGTAATGGGTGAGAGATGTAATTCTTGAGAGCCTATGCAACTTTACTGAATATACAATAGTAACTCATCCTTTCTTACATCAATAAGAACTTCAGCTTAGAATAGCTGCACAAGTTCAAACATCAACACTTATACCCTCAAACTCACTTCAGCTAGTCCCCTCCATCGAATTTCTCATGTGCATTTCATTCACTCAGAATGATCACAATTCTAGAATGAGCAGCCTCAGTTGTCTTCAATGGGAAGTTTTATATCAATGCTTAGGTCTTCTTGGTCAGTTTTTACTTAATGAACCACCTGCTCCTATTCCACTTTCTTGGGGAATCATGACCACAAATATAGGGAAGTTTCCACCTGCAACAATTAGAAGAAGTTTGAGGATGCAACCACTTGTCAATATAATCTCAACCCAGTATCCTCCACCAGCTGACCAGTAAACACTCATTTAACATCTTCCCTAAGCTTTCGTCTCATCATTTATTTATTTATTAATAAAATATTGCAATACATTAAATTATCCTTGACCCCACTTAGTCATTAATTACAAACTTTATCATAAAATATAACATAATGTTCCTCAATAACATTAAATTGTTTTGCGAATTGGGGCATGTGACAACTATGGATTCCTGATATCTATGGTTCCATTGTTGTGGAACCATGAATCACTGTTGTTGCACATCCACTACTGCAAAATCACAATAGTGGAAAAGTTTGAGTAGCTCACCACATAACCATAAATCATGCCATGATGAAGTGTGTGCTTTAAGGATATTTCAGTATGCAATTAGCAAGATTCAAGTAGTTATTTGGATCAATATTTCCATTGGAGATGGTAGCACTCAACATCTCATTTACGATAAAAACCAATTTTAGTTGTTTTATTTCATCATTTCTTTTTTTCACAAAATAGGTTTTGCAATGGCTTGAGAATCTTTGAGATTCCATGACTTAGCATATAATTTACAAGCAAACCAATTTTCATTGATCTATTTCATTGATTCTTTTATTTTTACAAACTCTATTTTCCACTAACTTGAGAATTTTCTATTTTCAAGCATGTTTCCATTTACTCATGTTTATTAAGAATTTATGTCATTGAGCCTATATAAGGATATATTCACCTCTTAGCAAGGGGGTGAAAACCATTACGTACTTAGATATTTAATATATTATTATTTTGCTCGTCCGTATATAAACATAAGAATTACCTACATATGGGATTAGAGTTGGTCGTCATGGCTGGAATAGTATATGGGATTAGTTTCTCCCAGCACTAGTGTCGAGGTAAAAAATGAAACTTCTTCAAAATTGATTCTGCTTCCACCAAAACATGTTCTCCTCTAGGGAAAGTTATCCTAGCCCTCTTTTATTGATGATATGCGGAGAGAAGAGATTGAACTAGGAAGCCCTAGATTTTGCTACTACACAGGGGCTTCTTTTAGAGAGGCTCTAATACCATGTTAGTTTTTCTAATCTAATTAGCTTGATTATGATATTTATATGAAATAATAACAAGTACAACAAGATACAGAAGATGGATTAGATACACAATCCTAACAAATATTTTCATCAAGGAAACCATAAAGGAGAAAATAAGAAGATGATTAAACCCAATAAGATGAAGTATTTTGCATCTATCTATCTCTCCTCCTTGTCTCTCCTTCTCTCTCTCCTCATGCAATATTGACTGAATGTGTGTGTATAAATGAGGGAGGGATCCTCCCTATTTATAACTTTCAAGTGTTTGACCCAATACATGTATGGGTTCTACCTCTTACCCTAACAAGGTCAACTTCTCCTAAAGAGACTCCAAAAATACATTACATGATGTTACACTAGGGACTATTTCCCTGATTACAATGGAATATGTACCTCAAGGTCCATACATAATAGTGACATCCCAAAAGGAGTAAAACAAATATCCAATGGGGGTACAACAAGATATATTGATAATATACATCATAATATCTTCCAAAGTTAAAAATACATCAACAATGTTGGGTGCATGGTGTTTTGATTACCCTTGATTAAGCCACTCGTAGAAATATTCAATTCAAGGTTCCTACTTTGATTATATGGCTTGCATGAAGTATGGCATGGAATGCATGATGATGGACATGTGTGATGAGGTTGGAATTGTGTAAGTGTATGGAAATTTGGATAAGCACATGAATTTGACTAAGTGTTGGAAAATTAGTCAAAGTGGATCTAGAAAAATGCACGCCAACTCTCAGTCTTAAATGGTAAAAATCATACGAGGATAAGGGCATGGAGACTGTTGGTTTGTTCATCTAACCATATTATTGGATTGTACAAATAGTCTCTAAGAGTGGAGTTACTAGTCTTCCAAAATTTCCCTCTGACATTATTTGCATTGTTCCAGTAAAATCCATGCCTAGGATAGAGGATGGGGCTGCAGAGGATGAAATTGACATCGATGGAGTCAACATCATGTCCCCCATATTGTGGAAAGTATAAAGTAGAAAAATGAAATGAATAATTCTCTAAGTGACTTGGAAATTAGTTTCTTTCAAATATTCTAATTTTCTAATATTGTGGGAACATTTTGACAATCTTGTTATTTTGACATCATAAGGATCTAATTCTTACTGCATTTCTTCCTAAAATGAAGTTATTTTTCTTAATAATGTTTCTAAATAAACATATCCGTTCTACAAAAAGTGATGGGAAAGGAATGTCAAATCAAGGTTCTCATTTTGTGGATGATACATTAGAATAAATTAAAAGACATGGAATGACTGTAGCTGACCTATTGCTTGAATTAAGTAGTAGGAGTGTTCAATCAAGACAAATCCCCATCATATAGGATGTGGTTGTAATTGTTGTGTTGTTAGGGAAGCTAGAATATGATGTCCTCAATGGGTAAGAACTTAAATGATATATCCAAGGGATAGGAAATAAGATGGTTTTATTACTTTGTAGTTTTTATTTTGAGTTTAAAATCCAATTTTCAACGCACTATTTTGTCATTTTGTAAGAAATAACTTTTGATGTTTGAGCATGCTAGAAAATATTTGTTTTCATATAAATTCTTCATTTGTATTATCTTATTTAGTACATAATATGGTACTTCCTTGGTTTCAATCATTTTTCTTTATAATCCATACACCATATTATTTACAAATGACATTGTGTAGGAGTATGTCAATTTGGCTAAGTGTTGGAAAACTAGTCAAAGTGGATTTAGGAAGATGCACAATAGTTCTCAGTGTTTAATGATAAAAATCATCGTAGGATGTGGGAATGGAGAATCTTGGTTTCTTCATATAACCATATGATTGGATTGTCTAAACAATCCATGAGAGTGGAGTTGTTGGTTTTTGAAAAGTTCCCTCTGGAATGATTTGCATCATTCTAGTAAAATGCACGCCTAGGATAGAGGATGACCTTGCAGAGGATGGATTCATCATCTTGTTCCCCATACTGTATAAGGTTATTCTTTCCAAGTTTGGTGAAAATGAAAGTTCACCTTAGTGGAAAAAGGCTTTGGGAAAATTTTCAAATGTTAAACAGAGATTTTAAAGGCCCTTTTCAAATGCATGCCATATATTCTATTTGTTAGGTTTATTATTAATCCTCCCTTTGATAACATAGTTTATTTTTGCATTTCTTGGATTTGGAGGTCATTATCACTATACTAGTGCACAGGGGACACACCTAGGAACCACCTACCACTCATTGCACCTATCTACATTAGTTTAGGAGCTCCAGGAATCAATCCCTATAATTTAGAAACCCACTATGAGTGCCACCGGTAGTCTCTAGTAGTTGAATCTAGTAGGTAATCAGTTATGTTTAGTTATACTTCAAATACCATAATTTAGATCAATTCTAGTCATCCTAGCGCTATTTTTCATGTTCCTCCCACAAGAAGAGCACAAATAGTATAACAACTCTTAGAATTATCTCTTCTGAGAACCACAATGCTTCCCACTACTACTTTCTTGTCCGTCTCCACTTCCTATGGGGTCACCATATCATTTCCCAGCTTCCTATGTGAGAACTTGGACTAGTAGAGTGATATGATGGAAAAAAAGGAGTGACAATCCAACAAACTACCTATATGGAAATAGCTACTATACCGCTCTATGAGGGAATCTAGGAACTTAGTCCCAATAGCTAAACCATGTTATTCAACAAAGATACTTGAAATAGAGATTCTTCTTCAACAAGGATGCTTTTTCACATTTCCAACATACAAATGGTTAGGAGTAAACATATATACTATTCAACAAGATTCATAAAATACATCTTTCAAGAAAATAAATTTCTAATTAATTACATGAAATACTTCAACATATTCAAGGTAATCGATATATAGATACTTCTTCAACAAAATACTTGAAATTCATCACGAATATTATTCTAATAAATTTCAATCATATGAAATTCATCTAAGATACATGAAATGAGTTTGGAGCAGTCAATCACATGAGATGCATTACCAAGATGCTTTTGCATGATTTATCACTCAAATACTTTTCCTGGAAGTATGCATGTAGTGTCACCAAGATATTTTTCCAACAAGATGCATGAACTATCACTTTGATATTTTACAAAGATGTATTTCAAAAAATGTATTTGATATACTACAAGGATACCCTAGCAAGATATTTTCAACAAATATCACAAGGAAATATTTTCTTTCAACAAGATCCCTATATAGTTTCCTAACAAAGATACTAGTACCACAATCTACACAATTAATATTGAATAAGGATACATGAAGTTCATCTTCAATAAAGGTACATGTATCATACTTAATTAGTTACATGGTTAGTACCTAATTTTCAACAAAGATATACAAAATACCACCAATTTATTACCAAAATACCTTTCAATAATGTCACAAGATACTTTTGCTAATGAAGATCACAAGGATAAATATTTTCAAAGATCACCTAAATATTTTTTCATTTTAATGTAATAGGAAAAGTGAACTTATATGCAACAGTTTTAATCTGACTAAGAACCAAAAAGGGACATAACAACATATTAATTTTCATCTCAACACAAAGCATAATCCTTCTTTAGAGATCATTCAAAAATCCATTATACATCAATTAATATTAATCATACAACGACCCTTATGCATACATCATCCATACAGATATTGATGATCAAATCATAATATCTCAACCATATATTGATAATGTAATATCAGCCAATGACAACCATACATGCATCAACTAACCATACATGCATCAATCACAATACATCAACCAGGATAGATAAATCAAAATACACAATTAGAATATATTAGTCAGGATTCATCAAGCAGAAAATAAGGGTGAATCCGCGGACCTGGGTAACACTTTTTGGCAAAGGCATGTGGGCAAAAACAAAAAAAATGCACCTCGGTCGAGGGCTTGTTAAACCCTCGACCGAGGTTTTATCAAGCCCTCGACCGAGGTTTTCTTCAGCCCTCGGTCGAGGTATTTAGTAACCATCGATAGTGGTATTAAAACCTCGATCGAGGGTTAATAAATACCTCGACCGAGGTATTAACTCGGTCGAGGTACATACCTCGACCGAGCTACCTTTGTCAAAAAAATCATAAACACTCCCAGAAGTCCTTGGTACAAAATGAAATTGAGCCATTTTTGAGTAGTGGGATGCAAATGCAAGCAGTGAAAGCTTTTCACATATTGTAGTTCGCCATTTTCAATATGTGAAAATATTTCACTGCGCAGTTGCATCCCACTACTCAATAAATGGCTCCATTTCATTTTGTACCAGAGACTTCGTGGAGTGTCATTAATGTTTGAATAGGAGTAGATATGTAGATATGGGTCGAGGAGTCATAGGAGTCATAGATTTGATCAATCATATCTATAACTCCTAATACTCCAAGACCCATTTCTACAAATATAGATAAATGACCCTTCTTTTCATTTCAGACACCAACTCTCAAAAAATGTAATGACCACCTACCCTTTTGTCTTAAGGCTGCTCTCTTTAAATAGAATATTACAGGACTATGACCTCGGTCGAGGTCTTAACAAAACCTCAATCGAGGGTTTGCTAAACCCTCAGTCAAGGTATTTACAAACCCTCGGTCGAGGTTTTGTTAAGACCTCAACCGAGGTATTTAAATACCTCGGTCGAGGGCTTAAAAAAATAGACTTAGCCCACATTCAAGGAAATGAAAAATTCCCTGTGCCTTCAAAGGTGTAAACCCTGCCATTCCTAGCACATAACTGAGCGGATT
>LPNX011067061.1:144392-156834 GCA_001517045.1 Pseudotsuga menziesii | reverse complement strand
ACGACAGCTTCAATTATGCTTTCCCAATAGTGGTGTCAGTTTCCATACTCAATTTCTTATATGTTTTGTATTGATAAATTATAGACTGAGTATAGATATGAATCATAAATGCATTTTTATTTATAGTGATTTATGCTATACATATGTTCCTAAGATTTTCCTATTTTAATGTTATTATTTAGTATAAAATGTTCTTTATTTACGAAATGTAGAAGAATCACAAATCTTATTATCTCAACAATATTCTCAATTAATCTTGTTTTATACTTCCATACCCAGATTAGAGTGGATCTATTGTTAGTATAACTAAATTATTTGAATGAATGTATCATAATCAACCAATCGAATACTTGGGATGCAAACCTAGTGGGAAACCCAGTGGGAAACCACTGTAACCTAGATTTACTTGAACCTTACCAATTGTTTATCGGTGGATCCATTGGTAAACACCAAGCAAAACCACATCAGTGGATACATGCACAAAAAACAAATGGGGAGTGTTAATAGGGTTGCTAGTAACAAAGTTAATGAATGCATTCTTTCAAATTAAACATAGTTAGACTAATTTACTGACCTTTGGCAGGGAAAAAGGAGGCCTGAGAGGAGGTGACCCTATTGTTTCTCTTGCAGGGCCAATATTAACAAACTTGCATTCCATTTTATACAAGGTAAAAAACCATGTATTGTAAACTGTAACCAAATAAGGAAAAGCATGGTGGGGTAAAACCCTTACCTGGACAAACAAAGCATGGGCTTGTAGATTGAAGCTAGAATAAGTTCAAAGTTTTCTCTAGCCACCGAACTCCACCTGCACATTAAAAAAAATGATTTTAAACAACCACTTCCTTATAAAAGAAATAATTAATACAAAAGGACTCTCATACTGAAACTCACCTCAACTAAGTGCAGAGAGGGCCACAGGTTGGCTCCTCCTGTATTCTCCTTATTTCTCCTTTCCTACATAACGATCGAAAACCCCAAGTTAAGTGTGGCATTGGTTTTTAACCTTTAAAATATTTAAATGCATAGAATTAAACTAATATTTTGTTCATTACCTGGTTAAGGATAGGCAGTTTGTAAGCCTTTGCAAAATCTTGAAGAAGGACTAACTTCCAGTCATAACCCACGTTAAACCAGAAAGGTAAAGGTCATATTGCATTACAATAAATCCCGTAATTAGCGTCCCTTTTTAGTGTAATTATTTTTACATTGAGTGGTCAAACTAGACGCTAAATGGGACGCGTCATGGACAAAACTAAAAGCGTCTCAAAAAACATCTTTTTTTCTTCCTAGATAGCATCCTTTATGACATCCAAAATAGCATCTATTTTTTTGCTTCTAGAATAGTGTCCAACTTTGCTTCCTAAAGAACGTCGAGGTTTGCTTCCTAAATAACATCATATTTTGCTTCCTAACAAGTGTCTATTTTTTCTTCTTAAATGAAATCCCTGTTAGTGCCATATTTCCATCCTTAATAGCACCATGTTAGCATCCAAATTAGCATCCAATATTGCATCCATTTTTTCTACCACTTTAGCATCCCAATTTGCACCATGTTTTACTTCCAAATATGCGTCAATTTTTACTTCCAAATTTACACCAATTTTTGCTTCCTTTTTTGCATCATGTTTTTCTACCAAAATGGCGCCAAATATTTCTTCTATTATTGCACCATATTTTGCTTCCTATTTAGCGTTATGTTTTGCATCCAAAGTAACATTTTATTTTGCTACCATATCAACGTCATATTTGGCTTCATCATTAATGCCACATGTTGCATCATTTTTAATGCCTAGTTTCGTGTCTTATTTTGCTAACATATCAACGCCATGTTTGGATTCATCATTAGCGCCACATGTTGCATCCTTTTTAATTAATAATTTTGCATCTCTCATTTTTGGTCACTAATTTAGTCATTTTTAGTCATTTTATATACGAATTTTGGTCACTTCTCTCTCATTGTTTGGTCACTTATCTCTTATTTTTTGGTTACTAATTTAGTTGTTTTTAATAGATATTATAATATCATTAGGGAATGGAGGGATCGAACCACCAACCTCCTGCTTGTAAGGCAGACACTCTTCCATTGAGCTAGCACCCTTTAAGAATTTGGGAACCTAACTTACAAATTCCTCTATAATGGTAAAAAAGATCAATACACAAATTTCAGTATCTAATGGTCGGCAAAGGATGATAGATTGTATAAGTTCACAATATATGATCAAGCAGGTTATGAAATCCATAAACCTTTTCTAGGAATTTTGAACAAAACTTAAGAAATTGGCTTATTGGGATAGCAAAAATCACTATTCCCTAGAAACCATTATGTTTGTTTAAGGTTTAATATTTAATCATACTCCATTAAGAGACCCATGATAAAAGGACATGAAGACACGTCCTTAATTGCAAATACAATGATATTCAAGAAAAATAATCATTGTTTACAACATATTGCAATAAGAGGGTACTACTGTAATTTTAAATCATCAACACACTATATAATGATGCTAAAGCTTGGAAAATATGATTGTCAGAAACCAAAGTTCATAAATACCTTTATTTTCAAGTGAAAATAGGACTTGTACAAAGCTGGAAATGATTTTTGTGTATGATTTTGACACTCAAAAAATTTATATCAACACTTGACTCTCAGAAAATTTTGACACTTACTAATGATACAAGATTGGAATTGATTTTATATTTGTTTTTATTATAGTAATGTTTGAAGGATTAAAGATTCACTGCAATGTGGTAATCTCAAGTGATCTCAAGGAGTGTTTTCGACATTTATGAGTCATTAACATTTTACTCTTTGCACGGTACTATGTGATCCTGAGATTTATTAAGTATAGAAAATGTTGAATTACAAACTTGAGAAATAGATTTATTTCAATCCTTAACAAAGGTGGTTAAAATGAAATGAAACAACTGCCACTTAAAAATAAAGGATGAGACACCAGAGACTAATCACATCCTTGACTTGTTTGAAAAGGCTAGTGTCAATCATGTTTAGGGAATTTAAGCAAACTCGTGTATTGCCTAGTCAACAAGATAATTAAAAACCAGCCAAATTAAATAATTACAGGAATATTTGATGGAGAAAGATGAGAACCTTGTGATGAAAGCAATGAAAATCTGTGCTTAGCTTGGGAAGTTACTATTCAACTGCCCAATATTGGAGATCTCTTTGGTAAATGTGTTTCATATCAAGAAAAGTATTTGGCTGGTTAGTTAGAGACATGAAGGTCATTGCACTCGATAATTAAAAGGAAGTGCATTTAGTGGCAATGGCTCAGTCACTCACTTCAGCATGAATCCAAGCATGGCTATACCATTTTAAAGTGAGCACAACCATATTTACTCACTCACATCCAAAAACGGTAGCTATTCTTCCCAAAAGGTTTCTCATATAAAATAAATGGCACCCCCAAGGGCAGCAGGAAATGGTGTTAATTCAAATCCTTGATAGTGGAAACAATACTACCAAAGGATTTCCAAGTGAAAGTGGGAAATTTGCCAGCTTCTTTGATAGAAATTAGAGGTGGAGGTCATGCAGAAGCAATTGAAATTGAGTTGAATGGAATCCAATGTGTGCTTAGGAACATGAATGTTGAAGTGAGAGGCCGCCTCTTCTAAATATAGAAATTAAATTCTCTTACCCTGAGTTTCTTTCCCTTAACTACCAATCAACATAAATTGTTGAAGTACTTAAGAAATATCCTTTGATTGGAAGACGGTGGCAAACTATTCATGGGGTAAAGTTTTAGCTCTAGCTAAAAGGCTCTCTATTTGATTTTATTCATAGTATCTAGATATTTTGGGGAGATAACTAGATCCATGGTTACATGTTGAAGGGCATATTTCAAAGAGTACAATTGACATACAAAGAAACTTTTTTTGAAAATTTTATTTTTTATACAAAAAGATATTTTTTTACTTCAAACTAACATAAATCATGTAGAAAAATAAATAAACTTCTAATCAGATTCACTATAGTTGAAGTATAATATTATTCTCGGCTTGACTATATTTGTAAGCTAGTGCAAAATATGCTCAAATTTAAAACCATTTAAACTAAATAATTGACTAACATTCTTATCGATCCAAATGTTTTGATGTAGTGTATCAAAGCTTGTGTCATGTCCTGTCCTTTGAGGGTACACGCCATGCAAATGTATAAGCTATACTATATGAGTTTACATCCTTGCCTATAGTCACCTGCAACATATCATGCCATTCCTTTCATGCATGATCATGATCAACACATCAAGTATGGAATCCATTGTTAAGAGACTCATGTGGATTCCACTCACCCACCCATTTCCATTTGTGAACTTAACCACATTACTTATAAATGTAATTACCTCGATCTTCCACTAGCACATGAATATTCCAACCAATATGACTCAGTTTTAGCTTAGTCGTGAGTGATGAAAATGTTCAAGCTCAACTCACAATAATTTTTTGGGATGAAACTTGACCATACAAGGAAAGGAACCTACATGACCATAACATTAGTTTAAATCACCCAGTTTTATTTTAGTTATGTAATAAGCTATAGAATTCAAACAAACTTGGAGGTTTCCCAATGTTGGTGTGGAGATGATTGTGACTGTGACAGTAAACACAGCCCCATATGTGCATGTGCATGTACATGTAGGAGAACGGGAAATCAAGTGGATTAACTAAATATTCCAGTTCAAGATACTTTTGACAATGCATTTCCAAATGCAACTTCAAATGAAAAAGATATTAATCAACCAACAGGAGAATATCACCTTCTTAATATCTCGTGCAAACTGACTAGCTTGAGTATCATTATCTTTTGGCTTATTCTAGCTCTCAACAATTTGTGACAATACACCAAGATGGGCCATTAATCTCTCCTTCTTTGAATGAATTTCATCCCTGTGCACCCTATAATCCTGAAATATTTCTTCAATGACAGACAAGTTAAGATCTATGAAACAAACATGAGACAAATCTTATATTTCTGCAATTTAAAATATTTTACATAATACTCTGTACTTTTCTAGCATCCAATTACTACTAGAATAAAAATTTGTTTTTTTTACGTGCCATTGAGTGATTTCACATTGAAAAACAAGAAGATGAACTAATTAAATTTCTAACCAATCACATTCAAGACATTAATGTTGTTTTCTGAGATCTCTCTAAATATTATAAAAAATAATACTTATTTAAATTGCCATCAGAACGGGTGGAAGGCTTGTAACCATCTTAATCATGCCCATCAACAGTGTATGTTAGGTTTAAATATAATACTGAGTAAATAAGTGAATTATATATAATACTGGGTAATCTAGTATAAGAACCAACCAAAAATTGATGCAATAGACATGGCTACTCAAATATATGCACACCTTTCAACTGAAGCAGATATATCCTAATAGTCAAGTCCCTCTTTCTGAGAGAATCCTCATGATGAGTTGCAATGTCATAGTTTGCATGATCTTATCATGGTTTTGAATACCCTTTGGGGAGATATGTACAAGTTGATTTTTTGCGCAAATCTAAGAGGTTGCTACTTCTAAAAATTATATATTAGCAGTTTATAGAGAGTGGTCCAATCAATGATATAATTTCACATTTGAGGACCCAGTTGGAAGTGCTACCCTCCATTTTGTATGGGTGTCCACCAGTGATTCTAATCACACTCTCCAGGGCTGATGTTGTCATGATTTTAATCTTGAAATCAAATCTAGGTAGTTCTAAGTTGGTTTTGAAATTTGGACAGTTTATGGAGTGTAACAGCAGTGAGCCCTTTCATTTTCAGTTATGAGCACACTAGGAGTAATGTTGGGAAGTCCTATGGGCATAAACAACTCTAGAATCAAGTATGAGCAAAAAAGGGACAAATATCAACACTTTGGGATCATTTCTCACAACAAACACTAAAGCATCTCAAATCAGCTATAATTAGGCCAACTTTCAGATCCGGGCACATTACAGCAATGGAAGATGATGATTAGTGGCAGTAGGAGGCGGTCTTTGCAATTCTGGCTATGAAAATGAGAAATATATGGGTGAAAGCAACCTTAAAATCTCATTCATATGCTTTATAGAATCATCCACATGCATTTTGGGCATAAACAAACCTGTTTGATAGTTAAAAAGGGCATGAAACAACGCTATTTCAGCATCTTGTTGATGTATTTGTAACTTCAAAATGTATTCACTTGTATATCTTATGTATTGTACCCCAGTGTTCCTATGGGGAAGTATCAGTAATGTAATTGAGTCATGTCATACCCTGATGTTCCTATCAAGAGAATCAATAATGTAAAAAAGTCACGTAAATTAATAGAGGGTAACCCTCCTTATTTATCAAGGGTTAAAGTCCCTGGAGTTGTGGGGCACTAGGGTTGTTAGAATCTCCTAGAGAAGTCGGCCCTGGTAACTAATTGTTAAGTGAGGACAACTTGTTGGAGTGGAAATAAAGTGAACAAAAGAACATAAATAGAAGTGAGGCTCTCCTCATTTCTACACAATACACACTCACTCAATTGGGGCGCATGAGTGAGAGAGGAAGTGCTGTCACAAGTGAGAGAGATCAGCTGTCGGAGATCATCTTTAGGTTTTCGGTCTTTACTTTTGCTACTGGTGTTCATTCTATCTCAGAGGAAGTTGCAGGGTTTTCTCCTTTATGGTTTCTCCGAGGAAAATTCTTTGTCTCTTGTCTCTTGTGATTATTGTTGTGCATGTTATTCTCTCAGATAAGATCCTAAGATCATATTGCTTAAATGATAAAAATATATCACGGTATCAGAGCAAACCTGAGAAGAATACACTATACAGTTGCGAAAGCTAGGGATTCTTACTTTTTGGGTCTCTCTCCACAATCCATCAGCAAAAGGAGGTTAGGATAACTCTCCATTGAAGGGCACATCTTTTTGTCGAAGCAAAATTTGATTCTAGACATTTTTAGTTTTTGCTGTAGGAAATTAGGGATTTTTACAGAAGAGGAATTTTTGAGTGAGCCCAGCATAGGATTAATATACTCATCAAAATCAAATTTTAGAGACCTGGGTCGATATTTTTGGTTGGGTGAAACTCCTAGAAAGTCAAACCCTAGTTTGACCCCGGGCCTGAAAAACCCTAAAATACTAAAACATGTAGTTTTGGTACATTCACCGTATCTCGGGATTGAAGAAGTATCAGGATGAATATAAAATCCTGGCATACCCCTTGTTAAAATTTATGCCTCCTATTTGCTATATTCTAGGAGATATGATTCCTCCAATTCAAGGTTCCAGCCTCTTCTAGGATTCATCCCTAAACAGGACACCTAGGGAGAATTTCTATATCTCTGGCTACGAAGATACAAATGAATTTTTGAAATATTTTCTAGATAGGGGACAGAATTTAATTTATGTGGTAAAAGTTTTAGACCCTAATGATGAAACAAGAATAGGTGGCAGTCCATACAAGTTTGATATGTGGAACAGTCCTGAAATAAGTCACCTTGGGAAAACTCTAATAACTCCCAATTGTTGAAACCAATTCTTGTAAATCCTATGGTGCTGGAAATAGGACAAAATAGGTTACTTTAATACAAAATTTTAGACACATAGGATCAATACTTTCAGAGATACCTCAGAAACGACATCAGGCATTTCTGTAGAAGAAACTGGTAAACTAGGGATTCCGATTCCAAGAGCTTTCCTCCACAGTTTTGAGAAAATGAGTACATTAGATAGCTCACCTTTAAGAGGCCTATCTTTCTATCCAATCAAAATTTTTAAATTCCAAGTTTTGAAAACTAGGGTTTCTCTAACAAAACCTAGATCAGCCAGCTCCAGAAGTAGGACAGGCACCTCAAATCGGTAAGATCTAGTATTTTGATATTTACATTTAAGGTTCTCATTTCAAAATGAATAATCACACCAGCTTGGTGAAACTGACAACTTCCAAGCATTGAAGTATTGGATCTGACTGGTTCTTGAAGAAAATGAAATTAGACACCTATATAAGTGGAAAGGTTCCAGTTCCAAAGGGAGATGTGGCAAAAACCTTACACAAGAAGAACTTGGTCAAGGCCAAGAAGATCATTGTTTATTCAATCAAGGATCACCTTATACCACAAGTGTCTTCCGTAAAGACACCTAAAGAGATGGTTTGATTCCTTAAACAAGCTATTTGAAGGGAAGAACATAAATCGAAAGATGACTTCAAGAAACCAGTTGAAGAATGTGAAGAATGCAAAGACCATACAATCATACTTTACAAGGGTCTCTCAAATCAAAGAACACCTTGAAGTAGTAGTAGAAGAAGTGGAGAATGCAAAAGTTGTGATAACCACCTTGAATGGCCTCTCATAATCATGGGATTCATGCATTCAAGGAATGTGTGCTAGAAGGAAGTGAGTATTTTTAGTAGACTTTAGGAAGAGCACACACAAGAAGAAGCTTGATTCATAATAAGAGAAAAGAATATGGGAGCAACTGAAGATTAAGATTTCACGATTCAAAGAAGTTTCCTCAAGCGATGAGGAATATGAAGAACTCAATTCTTGAAGAACTTGATTATCCATCTTAAGCATTTGGATAAGAAATCATTAGAGGAAATTTCAATTTAAAATGGGCCTTCCAAAAATAATACAAATTCCATGTCATCATGTATTAGCTAATTAAAATGCTTTAAAATTAAAAAAGGGAGCACCTCTTAAACAATTTTTTAATATAAATTTGGGGATAGGTATCATAAAAATAACTACTTTTTTTGTTCATATTTTTGACATATCTCCCTATGTTTTTACTCAAATTTTGATTGGGAGAGCTCATTGGATGTGGAATTAAATTATGCATCCAACAAGTACCCACTCGGCATATTTTTTACAAGCCCCACTACCCCCAAAAACAAGAAATACTTGAAAATGTGATTAGGTTATTTCTTGTTTTTGGGATAACGGGGCTTGTCAAAAGTATACCGAGTGGGTACTCGTTGGTTGCGAGCTCTCTCGATCAAAATTTGAGTAAAAACACAGGGAGATATGTCGAATATATGAACAAAAAAGTAGTTTTTTCTTTTCTTCCTCCAAAATTAATAAATATTATTTTAACTATTATTATATTAATTTTCCTTAGGAGGCCCATTTTGAGTTGAAATTTCCTCTAATGGATGTTGTTATCAATGAAGAAGATGATGAATTTGAAAGGAGTCTACCCACGAAAAAGATAAAGATAAGTATTCAATTGTAATTTCATGATATTGTTTTGTTATGCATTTGTTTATATTTAGGTGATGTATTATGCATGATAAAATTTTTGCATTAATGACAATATACTACTAATATGCATGTGATGGGTAAGTAGCTCATGGTGCTATACAACTCTCCATTGCTAATTATCTAGAATGAAACCTCTTTGCTGACATATTGGATTAGTGCACAATCTCAATGATGTCTTGGTATAGATGGAAAGCATATAGAAAAATTTTCATGAGATATGGATGAATGTTGTATTGGCTAAAATAGTTGCATGGTTATACCTTTATGCATCAGAATTTTCCATTATGAATATGCCTTATGAAATGTTTCTAACCATAAAAATGAATTTGACTTGTACGAAAGATCGCGTACAATCACCTACAAGAAAAGAAGGATGAGACTTGTTCCAAAGAAAAAGTGATGATAGTTCAAGAAAGAACCCAAGATGAAGAATAATATGACACTACTTTCAAAAGAAAGAAATAGGCCTCAAAGACACTCTAGTTATATGACACTGTTGAGCGACATCATTGATGTCAAGCCTTCCACTTATGAAGAAGTAGCCAAGAAGAAAGGGAAGGAGAATACAAGTTCAAGAAGAATGATGTCTAGGATGCAGTATCGAGACTTGAACGGAAGTCCATAATGTATTCCATATGGATCTACAAGATCCAACATGAAGTAGATGGAAACATCGTGGGATAGAAGGCAATATTAGTAGTATGAGGTTTCTCATGTATAGAAGGCATAGACTACGAAGAGACATTTTCACCCAGTGGGAGTTGAGGCACATGACAGGCAGAATCATGTGTGCAAAATTAAAGAAGGACTTATATGAGCTCAGAAGGAACCCATGGGATAACACATACATGATGAGCTTGAAGATCACCTAGAGTGATGAATATCTTAACCTTTGCTACAAGGTTGAAGATTAAATCCTATAGAGGATGAAAAGCTCACATATGGGTGCGAGAAGAACGCTTTCAAGATAGAGGATCTTGGTATCCAGTGACCCTAGATGGATACATAGAATAATAGTAGTAGAGGAAGCTACTTGTCACTCTAGTATAGGATACATAGAGTGCGAAAGACAGAGGGAGCATGATGCTCCAATTCAGAGGGAGTGACTGCAGAAGATCCTAAGGTTCAACATGGTACGATAGGATGGATAGCTTACTGATGGCTTTAGGATTTACTGAGAGTAAACCGGATTCCAACCTTTCCTTCAAGGTTGAAGGAGGAAGACCAGTGATGCTCCTGTTATATGTAGATGAATTGTTCCTGACAAGAAAAGAGTACCTCATTAAATTTGTAAGAAGAGGAAGCTTGCTAGGCATGGAGGAGTGGCAGAATGGGGATGGAATCTCTCTGGGACAAGGGAAGTATGCAATAGAGATTTTGAAGAGGTTTTGGATAATGTACTACAATGCCATAACTACACCTATGGCATTGAACCTGAAGCTATTGAGTGATGCTTCATCATAATCGGTTGATGCTACAATGTATCATCAGATGATTGGGTCCTTGATGTACCTGATGAATACGAGACTACATATTTTCTTTGTTTTGAACACATTGAGCTAGTTCCTGACAGATTCGAGACATGTTCACCTAATGGTTGCAAAGCATGCAGTGAGGTACCTGAAGGGTGCAAAGCATGCGGTGAGGTACCTGAAGGGTGCAGTTGAGTATGGGCTCAAGTATGAGGTGAATCAGTAGATTAACCTGGAGGGTTATGTAGATTCAAATTGGGCAGGAAGTGCCATTGATAGGAAGAGCACTTCGGGGTGTTGCTTCAGTATGGGATCAAGTGTGATCTCTTGTCTTAGCAGGAAGCAGTCTTGCATGGCACTGAGTATGGTTGAAGCAGAGTATGTCGCAACTTGTTTGACTAGTTGTGAGGTAGTGTGGTTGAGAAAGCTACTATCATATTTAGTTGATCTCTAGTTGGATGCTACTTGTATATATTGCGACAACTAGAGTTGCGTGAAGTTCTCGGAGAACCCGGTGTTCCATGATAAGTCGAAGCATATCGAGATCAAATATCACTATATCAGGGATATGGTGCAGACATGAGCAGTGAATCTCTAGTATGTTGCAGTGGGTGAGCAGATAGCTAGTGTGTTGACCAAGCCATTGGCCAGACTGAAGTTTGAGTACTTCAAGGAGAAGCTTGGTGTTCTCTAGATCCAGGTTCTCTCCAAGGGGAGGTGATGAGTCCGAGAGCCTTTCTGACATGGTAGGATTGGTTCCTTCTATGGTAATATATAAGTGTAGGAGCCTTTCTGACATGGTGGTAGGAGGGTCCTCCCATGGTTAGATGTAAGTATAGATCCTTTCTGACATGGCGGTGGGATGGGACTCCCATGTTCATATGTAAGTGTAGAGCCTTTCTGACATGGTGGTAGGTGGGTCCTCCCATGGCCATATGTAAGTGCAGAGCCTTTCTGACTGGGTTAGATGTAAGTGCAGAGCCTTTCTAACTGGCTCAAATATAAGTGCTGAGCCTTTCCAACATGGTGGAAGGCTGGGCCTCCCATGGTCAGATATAAGTGTTGATCCTTTTTAATAGAGTGGTAGGTTGGGCTTCCCATGGGAAGATATAAGTGCTGAGCCTTTCTAACATGGTGGTAGGCTAGGCCTCCCATGGTCAGATGTGAGTGTTGGGCCTTTCTAAATGAGTCAAATATAAGTGTTAGAGGAGCGTTTCTGACATGGTGGCAGGTTGGGCCTCCCATGGTCAGATGTGAGTGTTGGGCCTTTCTGACATGGTGGTGGATGTGTTCCTCCCATGGTCATATGTGAGTGTTGGGCATGCCTTTCTGACATGGTAGTGGATGTGCTCCTCCCATGGTTAGATGTAAGTGCTAGGAAGGCCTTTCTGACTGGGTCACATATAAGTGTTGAAGAAGATGAAAATCTGCATGGATGCTAGGCCTACAATCGACATGAAAAAGGGTTGGCTCTGTAGAACTTCCTATGATAAGTAGAATTGAGAGATAGCACCAGTTGATCGAGATAGTGGAAGCAGTGATGATGATGATCCAGTGATGATCCATCTTTGATGATGATCCAGTGATGATCCAGTTTCGATGATGATCCAGTGATAATCTAGCTTTGATGATGACCCAGTGATGATCTAGTTTCAATGATGATCCAACAATGATCTAGCTTTGATGATGATCTAGACTTGATCCAGAGAAGAAGAATTGT
>LPNX011067061.1:102028-114137 GCA_001517045.1 Pseudotsuga menziesii | reverse complement strand
ATATATATCTGTGTGTGTGTGTAATTTTTTTAATAAATAAAATTAGAAAATTTAAGACAAGATTTTTTAGCAAATGGAGATCCGAAAAAAAAATCATTCCTGAAAATTTTTATAGACATCTTACTTTCTGATCTTCCAGATTGCACTAAGCGCGGGAAGAGAGCATACTTATTCAAAACTAAATATAAACATGTTTTATCCCTTTAACCTGTCTACTCTATGTTAATTGAGAATTTAAAAATTATTTACACAAAGTGAAACTTTCAATGTAACCATCTACGTAACGAAAGTAAACATTTGTTCACATTCAATTTTGTAGATTGAAATCTAGAATATAAAAGAATGTACATAATTAAGTGTTGTAGAAAATGTAATTTAACAAAATAAAAGAAAAAATAAAACTGAGCTAACCTCATACACGCTTGAAACCATCTTTCGATAAGGCTTTCATATACATGATTTTTGTCTTGATTCAGCTCACCCGAAACCTTTTCTTTGTCCTCCTCTATCTCTTGTTTGAATAGTTGTTCCTCATTTGATATACATGATTCTTCTTTCACTTCAGGAGGAGGGGTTAAGCTCTTAGCTGTTGTCAATATTTCCTCTTCCTTAGAAGAGGAGATCCCAACTTTTTCTAGGATATGAGTGAGTTGGTCCACACTTGCGTGTATCATTAAAGTCATATGGTTGGTATTCATGTACTTACATATAGATCAAATAAAAAACATCAAAACAAATTGAAATATAAACCAACAACTATACGAATAAAACTAATAGAAAACCAAAATCACTCTTTGTAGAAATGAAAATAACACACTTCAGAAACTAACTTAGAAATTAGAAGAAATCAAAACTAGTGCATAATTAAAGCAAGCCAAACTTACATTAAAAATGTAAATGCAAAATAATAATAGATAAAGGAACACTTGCATTAAAACAAATTTGCAGGAAAAAAATACTCTATCTTCTAGGAAAAGTAAACAATTTGCAAAAAAATTACCCTTTTACATGAAAATTAAATCACTCTTGCGAATAAGAAACATATTTACATGCAAAGGGAACAATAAGTGTTTGGGGTGACCCACCAAAGTGGATGTGTCAGGATGTTAAACTACATAAATTTTGTAGTGAAGTCGCTCTTGTGTCTTATTGTTTCCCCTCCCCTTTGTTGTGTAATATAAAAGAAAATTTTCTACCTACCTAAACTTTGATCCCCTTTTAGCACCTCCTAGGCAACCATTCCAAAATGTTGGTGAAATATATTAAACGATTAATAACATACCCAATGATTTAAATTGTCAACCCGATGAGAGCGTAAACTTATGAGGTGCATGCAAAATATATCCAGGGTTAGAGTAACACTAACTTAATCTAATATTTCGTGCGATTGAAATTGAAAATACGTGTGAATAATCTAAGAAAACATGTGCGAGTGAAATCTAAGAAAACATGTGACTAATCTAAGAAAAGACATGTGATTGAAATTGAAAACATATGTAACTAAAATCTAAGAAAACATGCGACCAACTTAATCTAAGAAAACACATGCGACTGAAATTGAACTTAGTTTACGAAAGCAGGAAATGGCATGAAAAGAAATCTAATCTAGGAAAGCATGAAATTGCGTAACATAAATTTAACTAAGAAAGCATAAAATTGCATGAAATAAACTAATCTAAAACAATCAACAATCGACATGTGAGGTCACATAAAATCAACACTGCTAACTCATAATAAATCAAAATCAATATGGAGAAATCAAATATTTATTCTAAAACATCAAATCCATTACAAAAGGATCAAATCCATGACTAACTCTCATAAAGATAAACTATTTCTCTATTTCTAGAGAGGTCTCCACTACTCTAATATGAAGAGAGAGCACTCTTATTTATACATGAGTTGCTTTGAAAAGAGGGTAAATGTAGATCCACTTTTCTCTCAACCTAATTTCCATAATTACAAAATATTTATCTCTCAAATCCTCTCACAGATCCTTAATATCTTTGAAAATAAATTTCATCCATATCTTCATATTTTTCCTTTTTTGAATATGCTTGAATAATTATCTTCAAATCTCCTCCAAATCTCCACATGTTGGAGAAAATATTTGAAAGGCTTAAATAATTCTTTTGTTGAAAACTTCACATATTACTACACTTTACAAAACTCATCCAATTTTGAGATATAAATGAAAATATGACAATTTTCTAATATTTAATCACAGATGAAGAGAGAGCACTCTTCTTTACCCTCTTATTGAAAAGAGGGTAAATGTTGATCCACTTTTCTGTCAACCTAATTTCCATAGTTACAAAATATTTATTCCTTCAAATCCTCACAAATTTTCTCACAAATCCTTAATATCTTTAAAAATAAATTCCATCCATATCTTCATATTTTTCCTACTTTGAATATGCTTGAATAATTATCTTCAAATGTCATCCAAATCTCTACATGTTGAAGAAAATATTTCAGAGGCTTAAATAATTCTTTTGTTGAAAACTTCACATATTCCTACACTTTACAAAGCTCATCCTGAAAATATGACAATTTTATAATATTTAATCACAAATTTTGTCAAAATACATAAAATAAATGATAAAAGTGTGATATTTTGAAATAGCTAGTTGGATGGCTTGCTAACACTACTACCGAATGGAACATTGGTATTGGTATTAGTGCAATTCGTCATTTTATCCCATTGCTGGTCTTTGATGTTATTGAGTTGCAATGATTTTAGTATGTAAATCTTATATTAACATTAGTTATGTATCTAATTCCATTATTGGTCTTTGATGTTATTGAGTTGCATGGATTGCTACGTGTTACTTATGATGTTGTATGATATATTAATAAATGAGGGAACGTAAAATGTGATTTTTGATCAAGACATTTGTTGCTATGTATTTATCATTATTCATTAGTTATTGGGAAAATCCTTTGAAGTGTGGCAGAATTACGCAAAGAACGTGTAAGGGGAGTAATGAACACCATATAATTTTATTATCTAGATCAAACAGAATAACATATTGAGCTCCATCTCAAATCCCAAGTTATGAAAATTCGATATTTATTCTGTCCTCCACAATATTAGGAAGAAGGTAGTTGTAGGTACTTAATGTGACAGAAGGTAGATGACTACCATGTGTGGTCCATGCAGTGTGTATTGAGAAATAAGAGGATGTTTGTGTGAAAATGGAGGACATTACCATGAACTAAGCATGTTAGCCATTTGGTGGGATTCCAATCCATATGCCAACTTCGCCAATACCCACACCATCGGTTCTATAGTGTTACCTGGTACTTGTACTTATGCTACCTAACAAGAAGAACGATGTGTGAGGACAATACATGAAATAGAGAACGCACTAGATTTGAGCTAGAACCAAATATATTTACAATTTGGTGTTTTCAATTTAAAAAAAATGTTGTCCCTTATGCTGCTACTAGCTCTACCTCTGTCGAGATCACTCAGTCGATGACATTTGTTTGATTCTTTTGCGACATGTCTCAAACAGTGTTTGAAGGGGTTTGGAGGAGGCATGTGAATTGTGAATTCTTCTTCTGCTTATGTAACAGTACTAGGTGAAAAATCCATAGTGAAAATTGTAATTTTGTAATGGTGGGAGTAGTTGGGACATCCTCCCAAATGTATACCAACAAACATGTAGACCCAATCTTGGTTTCCAATGTTTGAAGAAGATGCATTAGGTCAAACAGAGAACCACAAAGTTCTGAAAGCATTCACCTGGAGATAGTGAATGCATGATCTCGGCCAGAAATACTCAGCCTAATGTAAGTCATTTAATATAGTTGTGACATGCCAATTGGATCCCAAACAACTTGAGATCTAAGGGGCATCAAGCCTGTTGCTGTCGCATTAAATGGCCTGCAACAAGCTGAATATTGCTCGTTCATTATCTCTATTTGTAAATATCTTTATATAAAACAACACAAAATGTTAACATAGCTAGAGAATGATCTAGCATGTAAGCACTTAGTTTTGAAATTAGAAATTGGCTTAACACGTTATTATTATTTTTGTGATGGCATTTCTTCTAGCAGCTATCATAGCCCGATTAAGGTAGTTATGCCTCGACCTTTCCCTTAATATATGCTTTATGCTAATATTTATTCCATTTTATAGTTTAAAATTATTTTACCTCCTACCAATTTAGGACCGCATCGCTCAGGATCTCAGTGGCCATTTTGATTTTTTGACCTCAACATAATAACATGTTAGGAATTCACTTAAACATAAAAAACGATTTTGGGCCAATACAATGATATTATGAACTGCACAAATTAATTTCTCAAGGTTTGAACAATCTTCCATATTTGAACATGTTGTTAAAACTTGAACCAGATTGTCTCTAATTACTTATGAATTTCAGTTACTTGATTGTGCTCTCATTTACATGAATAATGGATTAGACATCTAAGAATTCATTGTGGGTCTTTTTGTTTGCACAATTTCATATCAAACTTGCAGTTAATTTTGACTAGCTTTCCACTCTTTAAAATGTATGGAGGGAAATGAAGTCAAGGTTAAAATTTTGAGTAAAGTAAGTTGATGCAAAATAAGATTGACTCTTGTCTCGTTGACCCATACTCAGAAATCCATCTGTAGTCAAGGTTATAACTCATACATTCACCAGTAGCGTCACTTGTTATTTATTCTTCGATTATATTTGCTTCTACATTAGCCTAATCCTTCAACCCATTACTTCTACACGAATGTGCAGGGTGGGTTATAATCTGCATTTATTTTAGGTATAATTTACTTTTGAATAATTTTGTTCACTAGGATTTTATGTGATCAAAATTGAAAGTTTTGGAGAAGTTTAGGAATAAGAGTTGTGCCTTTCGAGACTTTATTCACAATTCAATCAATAACCAGGTTTACTTCACAATATTTGATTCAAATTGTAGTTTAGTAGTTTATTTATGGTATTAGTTATCAGAATGTTGCCATAGTACTTCAATGCTTGCTTTGCAAATTATCAATTAGGGATATGCTTTAACTGGTGAAAAATATTCTCCTATCTAGCATAAAATTGTTATTTTCATTCCATTCTAAATGCATGAGCATTTAATATCATAGAAAAAAATAAACATCTAATAAAAACTTTCAATGTGAAGTTTATTTGAAATTTATATGTTGTGAATTTTATTTGAAAATTTATATACATATGTTTCTTTTTTTGCAGGTCTGTCATATTCTTTAGTATATGTAATATTTTTCCAGTCAGCTAAAAAAATTAGTTTTTTTGCCATGAGCAACAAAATTCCTACATTGGGATTGGGCTCTAATTCATCTATTTCTTTTTTAGTCTTATCTGAACTAATTTCAAAGTTATATAGTGTGACAATAGTATTGCTTCAAATGGTGATGCTTTATCTCTAGCTTAGTTCAACCAGGTAACTCTGTTACACTTGAGAATTATCCAGCCAACCATTGCTTCAATATGTTCTATTTAGGACACAAGTTCCACAAGTGCCAAAATTCAAAGCTAAAGGATGCAAGTACTGAAGCATGGTGTTCACTAGTGAGGAAATATCATATCAAGTCCATTTATATTGGGGGTTTGAATACTCCTAAAAACCTAAAAAATATATTGCCTCATATTAAGGGGTAAAGGGGTTTTTTTAATTTGACACAGTAAAATAAATATTGGGGATTATTTTATTTAGGTGGGGTGAAGAATAAAATGCAAATCATGGGAAATATTCATATATATATAACTTAATATTCATATATTTGGAGGCCTCCCACAAAGACCGATCTTCCTACCAATTCCTCTTCATATGTTTGTTTTATGATATTGTTTTTAAATTATTTAATATTTATGTCAAATGTACTTTTATGAAATGTTGAGTAAAGTTAAATGTAGAAAGTGATTTTATACAAGATGGTCAATTAAAGTAGAGGGAATTTAGCACAAGAGATAATAAATATTTCATTAAGACTTTTTTTTTTTTAACGCTTTGTTTCAAGTTTTTTAAACATGTTTAAAAAAAATTAATACATTTTCCCCATGAATCAATACTATTTATTTGTTGTAGTTTAATCTTAGCTGAAATAAGTGTTTGTTGGCATCTTGTCTCAATAAATAAAATACAATGAAATGTAGGGAAGTCCATCCAAGAAAGGGTTTCAATTTTGCATTTATATGGAGTATAATTTATTAAGCTTATAGAAAACATGATCCCTCTATGGCTATACATGTATTTACATGATATAAAATTGGTAGATTGACATGTCCTGGTGTGAAACATCTTCCATTCTCATATTTTCTAAGCATTGCACTAAGTATTGGAGTATTGGTATTTCACATTCTTCGTTACATTGATCTCTTGATTGAGTTGGATTTTACTCAATTTTCCTTCCCCATTTCTATTTGCTTGGTCTTCCACTATCCAATGCTACAAATTGATTAGTCACCCCTGCAATCTGATGGGATCATTATTATTATTTTATTTAGTTAACATATTGTTTTCTTATACTAAGATGTTTTAGGTATCGAGTTTGTTAAAACTTGATAATATGATATAAAGGGGGTATTAAAAAAGGGTTGATAAAATTGGATACCTACAATATATGATGAAACTAGGGGTTTTCTTAATTGGAAAGGTGTATTGCAAGGGGGTTCAACAATACAATTTTAGGAGGAATTTTCCAATATTCAATGAAATTAGGGATATTCTTTAATATCTCACCAACAGTCATTCTATGTAACAAGTTCATTTAATGAACCCGTCGTGCACTGAAGGCTAATGGAAATTGCTATGAAAATTTACATTGTGCATATATCAAATAGTTGTGGACTAGAGAAGTGTAAGAGGTGGTCCAAAGCAACCCAATTTTGGTTTCTCGATTTAATTGTTTTTGTTATTGTTACAAACTCTATGTTTCATTGTCTTTAGAGTCTTTGATTCTCAAGCACATTTCCATTTACTCATGTTTACTAAGTAGTTATGGGATTGAGCCTATATAATATTGTGTTCACCTATTAACCTTGTTATATATTTAGATATTTTATATATTGATTTTTTTACGTATTTAGATATTTGATATATTTATTTTTTTATAGTCCATAGACAAATCTAGTTGATCTTTGTTCCCAATTCTATCTGTTCATGAATTCCAAGTTTTAAGTTGTAGAGAGTTCAAAGTTTAGCTATTGAAGTTCCTCCATCACCTTTCTCTGTAGAGGAAGGATCCATGCTAAAGAGGCATGTGTTATATATGTCATTATTTTTAGTTAACTATTTTAGCTTAATTTTATTACTATTTATATTCTAATTATGTTGCTATAATATTTGCAATTGCTTTCCAGTTTCATTTATAGCCAATGTTTTTTTTCTATGATCATTGTATATATCAATGATATTGTGTGTTACATCAATCGAATTTGGCTGGAAACGGAAGGAGTTAAAGATATAATTTCTAGTGCATGGCGTTGCTTCATTCTAGGATCCCCAGCTTTCTCCTGGGAGCAGAAGTTGAAAAGGGTTAAAGCAACTCTCAAATCTTGGGTAAAAAATCAATTTCAAGAACCCACAAAGCAAAAGGAAAAAATCATTAAGGATATGGAAATCCTTCAAGCAAAAATGGAAGTAAGCACGATCACCGAGGAGCACCTCATTAAGGAAATAGAACTGGAAACAAACCTATAGAAAATCTTAAGACAAGAAGAGGAGGGAGGGAGGCTCTGCTCACGCATCTTATGGCTCAAAGGGGGAGATCAGAACACGAAGTTTTTTCAAAATAAATTCAGGGACAAACAACGATGGAATACTATGAGAGAACTCAAAAATGAGGATGGTACAGTCATCCAAGGGCAAGCGGCAATCAGCATAGAGGTAAGGTCTTTCTTTGAACATTTGTATAATGATGAGGAGCAAGTCCCTCAATGCTTCATGGAATAAATGGTTTCCGATATTCCCTCCCTTATCATCCCAGAGGAAATACTTAGGCTTGAATCCCCCATCTCGGAAGGAGAAGTCAAAAAAGCTATTTGGAGCCTCCATCCGGATAAGGCCCCAAGCCCGGATGGCTTCCCTATTTGTTTCTATAGAACCTTCTGGCCCCTTATTAAGAAAGACCTGATGTGCCTCATCTCTTGGATGGAAAAAGTCAATATGGGAGGAGCCACCAATTCCACCTTTCTGGCCTTGATACCTAAAGAGCCTAATCCCACTTCCATTAAAAATTTTTGACCCATCTCCTTATGTAACGCATCCTATAAAATCTTCTCCAAAGTGTTGTCCTTGAGACTCAAGCAAATCATTCCATCTTTTATCTCTCCAAACCAGGGCAGTTTCATCTCGGGCAGGCAAATCAGTGAAAACATTCTATTAGTGCAGGAGGCGATCCACTCCAGTACCAAAAGGGGTGAACCTGGAATGGCCATTAAACTGGATCTGGCCAATGCCTTCGATAGATTGAGACACTCCTTCATCATTCTGGTTCTTAAAAAGTTTGTCTTTCCTTCTATTGTCATCAATCAAGTTCAAGCCTGCATAACTTCTCCTTGGATAGCTCCTCTCATTAATGGCATACCCTCAGAGTTCTTCAAAGCCTCTCGTGGTGTAAGGCAAGGATTCCTGCTATCCCCTTTCCTTTATATTCTGGTCGCTGACTCCCTTAGCAGAAGATTGCTCAGACTTCGGTTTGAAGGATCTCTCTCGAGCCTTTCCTTTAAGAATGGAGTCTCCCCCATCAATCATGTTTTGTTTGCTGATGACACTATCTTTCTTGGAATAGATTCCACTCAAATTGCCAGGAACTTTCTCAGCCCCCTTGAACTTTTTCTCCAATCCTCTGGAAGCTCAGCAAACTTGAATAAATGCCAAATATATGGGTGGAATTGCCCTATAACAACTCTCTGCAGCATATCTCAAATCCTCCAAATCAAATCCAATCCTAATTGGACTCATTTTACCTATTTGGGCATCCCCATTGTCAAACATTTCTTGGTATCCTCAATGTGGACCTCAGTCATACAAAAAATCAAAGCCAAAACTCAATCCCTGGGATCGAAATGGATAAATCTAGCAAGGAAGACGGTTCTAATTCAGTCCATCCTCTCCTCCTATCCCATTTATACAATTTCAATGGTCCTTGCTCCTAAGAATGTCATTAACAACATTTGCAAGGAAATCAGAAAATTCTTATGGCAAGGAGGAAAATTCCAGACTAAGAAGTTCCATCTTGTAAAGTGGGACACGGTCAAACGAGCTAAAATCCATGGCGGCCTAGGCATTAGAGATCCAGAGAAAATGAGTAAAGCCATGGGAGCTAAAATGATATGGAGATTGGTTATGGGAAGAAAGGAATGGTGTAAGGAAGTCATCAGGAAAAAATATATTAAAAGGCCCAGGTCAAAAATGTTGGACAGTGCTTGGGCAGGCAAAGGAACTACTCTTTGGCAGTTATGCAAAGCATCCCTTAACACAATCATTGAAGACTGCTATTGGATCCCAGGCAATGGGAAAAGGATTAATGTCTATAAGAGCAACATTTTAGGATAGCCCCCTCGCTCCTCGCTGCCAGGATTGGCTCCTCTAGCTGAATGGGCGAGTGAGCAGGGGATTAACACCCTTTATGATCTTTCTTAGTGGGATACGAAGGGACAGTGGATAGGATGGAAGGAGTTACTTCCTCTAGCTCACCTGGTCAACACAACAGTCTCACTTCTCTCCTCTCTTCACGACCTATCCCCAATGCATGAAACAGCAAAGGACCACATTGTATGGGGAAAATCGGGACAGTACAATGTTAAAGAAGGATACAAGAAAATAAATATGGAACCGATTATGGCGGACAGATTATGGAAGAAGGTGTGGAATCCTGATAGTATCCCCAAGGTAAATAGTTTCACATGGATCCTTCTACATAATAAGCTCTTAATAGCTGAAAATTTAAGGAAAAGAGGCATAATTGGTCCCTCTCGATGTGTCCTGTGCAATTTAGATGAAGAGACTACCATCCATATCCTCCTTCAATGCAAAATATCCCTCTTAGTCTGGACGATTGTTCTCCCCTCGGGTCTTGGTTTAAACTTCCCAGGTTTTGTAGCCCAACTCTTCAAAGATTGGTCTAATCATTATCCCGGCTCCTTAAGTAAGAAACCAATCCTGAGTCATCTCTGGGACTCTATCCCAAAGAACCTTTGCTGGAAATTGTGGCTCGCTAGGAATAATTCCATCCTTAAGGAGCAAAAAGCTGTCTCGGCTCGCATAGCAGCCAAAACTATAGGAATGATAGTTTAAAAGTTTGCCTCGAATAACATCATCTTCCCCTCACAAGAGTCCATTCCTGAACCTTATTCATCTTGGTGCAAAAATTTCCTAAAAGAGAGGAGCTCCCTTCAATACAAAAGCATCAATCACAGTGTAGCCCAACCTTGCCGATCCTTCCCGTGGGAGATACGTTTACCCAGTAATGAATTTAAATGTTGGCTCAAGGAGAAGAACACTTTTTCCTTCTTCTTTGATGGTGCCTCGAAAGGCAACCCAGGGGTGGCAGGAACGGGGGGGATCCTCCTAGATCCCAGAGGACATGTAGAACAAACCTTCGTGTGGGGCCTAGGAAATAGAACAAACAATGAAGCTGAGTGGCTAGCACTTCTTCAGGGTATACATCTTCTAAACACTAAAAAACTTCAAAAGGTTCTGATATTCGAAGACTCCAAACATGTCATCTCCAAACTGATCAACGGATACCCCTCTGGAGCAGTCAATTGTCACCGCATGTTTGACAAAGCCAAGCTTCTCATGTCTAAATCCTATGAGACTATCCACATCCTTCGGCATAATAATTCTGCAGCGGACATGCTGGCTAACATGGGAGCCTCTCTCTCACAAGGTCATTACAGTCAGAATGAAAACCCTCCTATCCTCAAATTCATCCATTAATGTGGTGTCGGAAGTCTCCCTTGCGATTTCAGTTTATGCGGCCTATCCCATTGATATTTTTATCCCTCCCTTTTTTCATAAGAAGCCTGAAATTCCCCCCTCCTCTACACCCTTTTCTTTCATTCTCTCCCCCTTCCTTATCCCCTTTCCCTTATCCCTCCTTCCTCGTCTCTTTTAAACCCCTTCTCTTTTCCAATCCCCCTACCCTTATCCCTCCTTTCTCCCCTCCACCCTTCACCCTACGTCAAATCCCAACAGCTGGCCTCCACTCCATGTTGCTTCTCGATGGCTCCATCCATTTACTATGTTGTCCTGCCCTCCCCCCTCCCTCCGCCGTGTGGCTTAACATCTGCCCTCTCTTTCTCTTGGTTCTTGTTGAATTAATGCCCAACCGGCCCTGGGTTAAATGCCTCTCCTCCTCGCAGTGAAATGCCTATTCACTCTGCTCCATTTCTCAGCTCTGGTTCTCATGAGGCTGCGCGAGTGCTTTTGAATATAGTTGTAGGTGTTGGAGAAGGGTGGTTGCAGGGTATCCCATGGCAAGCTCTCCCTCTCACCCATTCCTTTGTGAAGGAAAGGCTTGCTCTCGCAGACTTTTCCACTTGCTCTTGCAGGTCCCTCTCCACGTTGTGGTCTTCAAACCTTGGCTCCGGTATAGCTCTTATGCATTCTAGCAATTTGGGGAGAAGCACGGTCTTGGGTTGCCATTACACAGGGTGGCACGAAGGTGCTGTGGGAACTTTGGTCTGTAAAGAAAAGCACGAAGGTTCCTTGCTACAATAGGAGCGCATAGTGCTCATTATTTTTCTTAATGGTCTCTCGGTCGAGAACGAGGTTTGTGTCCTTGTTGGCTCTGTTCGTGCCTTGCATAGTCACTTTGCTCTAAGAGATATCTCTACAGGAGCAGAAAGAATGTCTCAGGTTGGTGAAAGTGCAGGAATAATGGATGTAAAAGAGAACCTGAGGCATCTGTATGAAATGCTTACAATCGGTATAATGGACAACAAAGAAATTGCGCGGGAGGTTAAGAGCATAGGAGAAATGGTGAGCTACACCTCTTTGCAGATCAACAACCACGACGCTCGGATTGATGATAATGAGAGCAACCTTAGAGAGATAATGGGAAAATTTGATAGGATTCAAGAATATCTCCAGCATCTGATTACCATGAACCAGGGAAACA
>LPNX011067061.1:84784-97172 GCA_001517045.1 Pseudotsuga menziesii | reverse complement strand
TAACAAATAATGGAAACACCTTCATCACCTTCATCATCATCATCATCATCATCATCATCATCATCATCCTCACCTTCATCATCATCATCACCATCAACATCATCGACATCATCATCATCATCCTCATCATCATCCTCACCTTCATCATCATCATCACCATCAACATCATGAACATCATCCTCATCATCATCCTCATCATCAACATCATGAACATCAGCATCATCACCATCATCACCTTCATCATCATCATCATCATCATCCTCACCTACATCATCATCATCATCATCATCACCTTCATCATCACCATCATCATCACCATCATCATCATCATCATCATCATCATCCTCACCTTCATCATCATCATCACCATCAACATCATCACCACCTCCATCATCATCATCATCATCATCACCTTCATCATCATCATCATCATCATCCTCACCTTCATCAACATCATCACCATCACCATCACCATCATCTTCATCACCTTCATCATCATCATCATCATCATCATCCTCATCATCATCATGCTCATCATCATCATCACCTTCATCATCATCACCATCATCATCATCATCCTCACCTTCATCATCACCATCACCATCAACATCATCACCATCACCATCATCCTCATCATCATCACCTTCATCATCATCATCATCCTCATCATCATCATCTCCAACAACATCATGAACATCATCATCATCATCCTCATCATCACCATCAACATCATGAACACCATCATCATCATCATCATCATCAACATCAACATCCTCATCATCATCCCCGTCAACATCATGAACATCATCATCATTGATCATTATGAGTAATAGGGTTCTTTCATTCCTTCAACATTATAATATCTATTATGTGATAATTCCCTTTAGACAATGGCATTTTGTAGGGAAAAGCATGCAACATGTGTAAGTAAACACAAAGTATATGTGGGTGGAAGCAATATTTTTCCTTTTCCCAATACCCTAAAGAAAAATCTCAAGAGTGTAACCCTTAACCTAATAAGTTCTATAATATGCATGGTGTAGGTTTATATCTATAAACAAAAGCTATATTAAAGCAAAACCAATGTTTTTAACTCAAAATTTAAATTATACTATTGATGCAACATGTTAACACTAGTGCATGTGTATATTTTTTCCGAGATGCCACTTGCCATGCATGGACTGTAACGCACCATATTTTTACTTAGGCATGTTTATCAGCCAGACTTGCTAGGGTTTCGCTCAGTAGGGGACAATGCAATCACGCCAACAAGGGCCAAAGCTAGAAAGCCATAGATGGTGGGGGTGTGGTTGGCATTGCCATATTTCCCATGCCCAAACACACTAGCAAGAGTTGACATAATTCAAAATTTCCGCTCCGTGAGGTTTTTTGCACATCGGGCCCAAGTCCACCAGGTGTCCCTGAACGGTATCTGGAGGTGATATGCAACTCACCATAGATCGATGCTCGGGCCTCCAATCGACGAACTGTTGATTCCGTTGGATTCGTGACGTGGGATTTTAGCTAGGGGGGGCCTCTCCCTCCTGTCCATTTCCCGATGACCTCCGTCTACGGTGGTTTATGAAGCTAGGGTTTAGCTCAGTAGGGGTCAATGCAGTCATGCCAACGAGGGCAAAAGCTGGAAAGCCACGGATGGTGGGGGTGTAGTTGGAATTTCCATATTTCCCATGCCCAAACACACTAGCAGGAGTTGACATAATTCAAAATTGCTGGTTCGTCAGGATTTTTACGCACCGGGCCCAAGTCCACCAGGTGTCCCTGAATGGTATCTGGAGATGACCTACAAGTCGCCATAGATCGATGCTCAGGCCTCCAATCGACGAACCATCAATTCCGTTGGATTTTTGACGTGGGATTTTAGCTAGGGGGGGCCTCTACCTCCTGTCCATTGCCTGATTCCCTCCATCTACGATGGTTTTTGAAGCTAGGGTTTCACTCAGTAGGGGACAATGCAGTCATGCCAATGAGGGCCAAAGCTGGAAAGCCACAGATGGTGGGGATGCGATTGGAGTTTCCATATTTCCCATGCCCAAACACACTAGTAGGAGTTGACATAATTCAAAATCGCCACTTCATGAGGTTTTTTGCACACCAGGCCCAAGTCCACCAGGTGTCCCTGAATGGTATCTGGAGGTGACCTGCAACTCGCCATAGATCGATGGTCGGGACTCTGATCAACGAACCGTTGATTCCATTGGATTCGTGACTTAGGATTTTAGCTAGGGGGGGTCCTCTCCCTCCTGTCTGTTTCTCGATGACCTTCGTCTACGGTGGTTTCTGAAGCTAGGGTTTTGCTTGGTAGGGGACAATGTAGTCATGCCAACGAGGGCCAAATCTAGAAAGCCACAGATGGTGGGGGTGCGGTTGGCATTGCCATATTTCCCATGCAAAAACACACTAGCAAGAGTTGACAGAATTCAAAATTGCTGCTCCGTGATTTTTTTTGCGCACTGGGCCCAAGTCCACCAGGTGTCCCTAAACGGTATCTGGAGGTGACTTGCAACTCGCCATAGATCGATGCTTAGGCCTCTGATCGATGAACCGTCGATTCCGTTGGATTCGTGATGTGTGATTTTAGCTAGGGGCGAGCCTATCCCTCATGTCCATTTCCCGATGCACTCCGTCTATGGTGTTTTCTGAAGCTAGGGTTTCGCTTGGTAGGGGACAATGCAGTCACGCCAACGAGCGCCAAAGCTGGACATCACACATGCATTGAATACAGAACCTTTGGCATGCTAGTTTGGTATGGTGGTGATTTCAAGGTTTGAAAGGATTGATATGTTTCTTGGGGATAAGGGCATAGTTTGGTGCAAAATACTAGGTTCTAATCCATGGAATCTATATTTAACCTTACATGACATGTGTGGGGCATTAAGCCACAACATAGGCCATGCATACGAAATATTTTTCATGTGAGTAATATGTTGTGTGGAATTTGAAGCTAGTTTTAATAAACCAAGGATGGTTCTCACGACCCAAGTCATGGTCCAGGGTGAAGATACATAATTTTAGTCCATAACATGTGGATTTTGGGTTATACATAGGCCATCCATGAGGCCCTAGCCCACGTTTTCCCCATGACATGGTTATGGTGGCTATATTTAGGTTTGTCACATTATGGACATCTATTAGTAATTAATCCATCATTTGATACAAAAACCCATGTTGTCAGGATAAATTTTTTGTTAATGGGGATCGTGGTCTTCGCATAATAACCCACACCATTACATAGGGTCTGTATAGGGAATCCTTACCATACCAGTGATATATGGCCACCACATTGAGGGAGGGAACACTAGGGATGGACCTTGAGGACCATTACATGGAATAATGAAAAATATAGGACCTTATGTTTTCATGGTCCATGAGTAGGTCCCTAAAGATAATTACTTTACCTTACAAGTGAGATATGGTGGCCTATAACATGGTCCACGAAATAAATTTAGGGTCTTATGCCATATTAATTTTCTATGGAGTTGATGGTACATGCATGTTAACCTAGAATATGACATAAGAACTATGTATGGAATCTATAGCCTACATGTCACAATTCCCTTTGTGGCTCATGGTTGATCTATTGTAAGGCCTTGAGAAACCAATGGGCCATAGTCCGAGAAGAAAAGTGAGGTTCTTAGGCGATAAAATGTTCCTTTGAGACTCACAAGCACATATGCACATGAGGTCCCAAGGAGTCCATACAAGGCCTACATATGTAATATTATTTAGGCTATAAGTAGGATATGGTGGGAATAAATATTCCTTATCCCACAAGTGAGATATGATCCACGTGTTATTTTTTGGCAAAGAAAGGATAATTCTTATTTTCGATGCCATGGTCTAAATAGAAAACTTCGTAATTTTCAGCATAAAACTTGTTACTGGGGCTCATGGGACATGTGTGGACCCTTGGACCATCTCACATGCAGTCTTCAATATGAAATTTTTATTTCCAGTTTCAACAAGCTAGTTGTTTTCTCTCCATCACCCTTTATTCTTGTTGTTTTCCCCTTTCTATGAAGGGTGACTCATGTGGTTTCCAATGGACAACAATGGTAGGAAGAGGAGAGATAACGAGGACAAAGTTGGTGAGGGTGATTAATATTTTATAAGGATGGTCGAGAGGTAATTTTATTTTTGTATATCAAATATATCAAGGGCGCTTCTAGTGTCTTATGGTCTTTGGGAAAAAGATAGAAAAACAACCCATGGGAGAAATTTCACCCCTCAAATTTTCTCAATACCATGACTTAATATTCTGTGAAAACATATATAGCACAGGAAAACTTGAAATGACATCCATATCCCACTTATAGTTCAAATATTAATTATACAGGACATGTGCAATGGCTATGTCAACACCATGCATGTCCCATGAACCCCAAGGGTTAATGTTAATCCTTTAATACTTTTTTGTTTGATGTTGGATCGTGGATTGGCATATGAGAATAATTTGTTTTATCTAAAACCTTGAAATGAGCACCATTATATCAAAATCATCATACAAATATATCTTATATAGGGTATATGTGGTGGCCTAGGGTTAATCCATACATTTCCCATGATCCCCAAAGACAAATGTTAAAGGCCTTGCACATCAGGGATGGATCTCGAGGCCTGAGACATGGTTAGATGAGCACTAGCATCTTAGTGTGTAAAATAGTCCTTTAGTGCTCATGGATCATGTACAAGGTCTAAAACCACCAAAAATATCATATAAAGATAGTATTTTTCCTACATAGGGCCCTAGGAACACGAGAGGAAGAACACTAATGTATTATGGCCTAACATATGTTTTTATGGATCATGGACCATAAATTGAGGGGGGAAACACTAGGGATGGATATTGAGGACCATTACATGGCATAAGGAAAAATATAGGACCTTATGTTTTCATGGTCCATGAGTAGGTCCCTACACATAATTACTTTACCTTACAAGAGAGATATGGTGGCCTATAACATGGTCTGCAAAATAAATTTAGGGTCTTATGCCATATTAATTTTCTATGGGGTTGATGGTCCATGCATGTTAACCTAGAATATGACATAAGAACTATGGGGGGGCCTCTCCCTCCTGTCCATTTCCCGATGCCCTACGTCTACGGTGGTTTCTGAAGCTAGGGTTTTGCTTGGTAGGGGACAATGCAGTCACGCCAACGAGGGCCAAAGCTGGAAAGCCATGGATGGTTGGGGTCTGGTTGGCATTGCCATATTTCCCATTCCCAAACATACTAGAAAGAGTTAACAGAATTCAAAATTGCCGCTCCGTGAGGTTTTTTGCGCACCGGGCCCAAGTCCACCGGGTGTCCCTAAACGGTATCTGGAGGTGACCTGCAACTCGGCATAGATCAATTCTTGGGCCTCCAATCGACGAACCGTCGATTTCGTTGGATTTGTGACATGGTATTTTAGCTAGGGGGGGGGCTCTCCCTCCTATCCATTTCTCGATGACCTTTGTCTACGGTGGTTTCTGAAGCTAGGGTTTAGCTCAGTAGGGGACAATGCAGTCACACCAATGAGGGCCAAAGCTGGAAAGCCATGGATGGTGGGGGTGCAGTTGGTATTGCCATATTTCCCATGCCCAAACACACTATCCAAAGTTGACATAATTCAAAATCGCCGCTCCGTGAGGTTTTTTACGCATCGGGCCCAAGTCCACCAGATGTCCCTGAACGGTATCTGGAGGTGACCTGCAACTCGCAATAGATCGATGCTCGATCCTCTAATCGATGAACCGTCAATTCCGTTGGATTCATGACATGGGATTTTAGCTAGGGGGGCGCCTCTCCCTCCTATCCATTTCCCGATGACCTCCATCTACGGTGGTTTCTGAAGCTAGCGTTTAGCTCAGTAGGGGATAATGCAGTCACGCCAACGAGGGCCAAAGCTGGAAAGCCATGGATGGTGGGGGTGCAGTTGGCATTGCCATATTTTCCATGCCCAAACACACTAGTAGGAGTTGACATAATTCACAATTGCCGCTTCGTGAGGTTTTTTGCACACCAGGCCCAAGTCCACCAAGTGTCCCTGAATGGTATCTAGAGGTGACTTGCAACTTGCCATAGATCGATGCTTGGGCCTCCGATCGACGAACCGTCAATTCCGTTGGATTCATGACGTGGGATTTTAGCTATAGGGGGGCCTCTCCCTCCTATGCATTTCCCGATTCCCTCCATCTACAGTGGTTTTTGAAGATAGGGTTTCACTCAGTAGGGGATAATGCAGTCACGCCAACGACGGCCAAAGCTGGAAAGCCACAGATGGTGGGGATGCGGTTGGCATTGCCATATTTACCATGCCCAAACACACTAGCAGGAGTTGAAAGAATTCAAAATTGCCTCTCCATGATGTTTTTTGCGCACCGGGCCCAAGTCCACCAGGTGTCCCTGAACGGTATCTGGAGGTGACCTGCAACTTACCATAGATCAATGCTCGAGCCTCCGATTGACGAACCATCGATTCCGTTGGATTCATGACATGGGATTTTAGCTAGGGGGGGGGGCTCTCCCTCCTGTCTATTGCCCGATGCCCTCCATCTACGGTATTTTCTGAAGCTAGGGTTTCTCTCGGTAGGGGACAATGCAATCACGCCAACGAGGGCCAAAGCTGGAAAGCCATGGATGGTGGGGGTGCAGTTGGAATTGCCATGTTTCCCATGCCCAAACACACTAGTAGGAGTTGACAGAATTCAAAATTGCCGCTCCGTGAGGTTTCTTGCGTAGTGGGCCCAAGTCCTCCAAGTGTCCTTGAACGGTATCTAAGTCTGCCCATTGTCTAGTTTACAAGATCTACATCCTTCTATTAGATCTCCTGCAGCAGAAGAGAAAGATGATAACCTTATGATTAGATTCTCTGATGGAGATAGTGACAATGAGGGTGAAGAAGAGAGCAAGAGAGTGGATCGAAGTGAGAAAGATCGATCATCAAGGGAAAATGCAAGTGGGACTTCTGCAAGCCAATCACTTGCAGCTTCTTCATAGATGGCTATAACCACATCACAACAAACCCCAGGGATGCGGAAGCAAATGGCTATGGGACAGGATACAAGATCAATTCCAAGTGGAACATTCCACACAGCTGGTATTACAGATTCAACAACTATGAGTATCAGGAGGTAAAATTATGTTAGCCCGACATTTTCTAAGTTAACAGTAGGTGCACCTGTTAAAGAAATTAATGAAGAAAAACAAAAAATCCCAAATGTTATATTGCAAGAACTTGAACCCAATTTTAAGGATAGTATGAGTAGTCTTCAACAGCAAAGGTGGAAGATTCCAAAAGTTGATATTGATCATAGTTGTACAAAGGATGGTTCTATAAATGAGGTTTTTACAAGGGAATTGCATGCTGGATTGAAGGAGGAAGATGAACCAATGAATTCGAGAAACACCCACTTATGAAATAACACCTTGCCTTTTTTGGAGGTAAACAGCATGATGGCACTTTTCTCATAACTAGAGGCATAATTCAACTTTTATATCCCTCGGGGTTGAGGACAAATTACTTGATGTATTTCTACATATTAGATGGTGTATTTCACCTTTGAGGAGGGATTTGGAGTAAAAATATTTTGTTCAAGGAATTTTCTACATTTTAATAAGAAAGATCATTGCTTGAGGAGACACCATGTGGAACTTTTGACATGGTCAAACTCTCAAATGAAGAATAAATGTGTGCTTTAATAGGATCTCACGAGTTAGACATATTAGAATTAGCAATGTGGACCTACTCAAGGAATTTTATCCAATCATAAGGAAAATAATAAGGGAGTGCTCCTCCTTAGGAGGAATCTAGGGATTTCTAAAGAAATAGTATTCTATGGGAGAGTTGTTCGAGGTGAACACTATAAAAGGATATCATTCTTATTTGTTCAAGCCATGTTTGGAAGAGGGAATCATCTCATTCATACAACAGTTCAGACTTGGTCAACAAGAGTTTGGATCAGTTTGGTTCAGTTTGGATTAGTGGCAACAGTCTTATACAACCATTATCCTACAGTCTTATGCAACCATTATCCGATGGACTTATGCTTCAAGTCATGTTGATTCACAAAGTTGGTTCTCAGTCTTTGGATTCTATTGCAGTTCCTTTAATGCTGAGTGATTAGTCATTGGGTGCATGAGGTTTGTTGAATAGTGTTGTTGGTTGTTGATGAAATGTAAAGCATGTATTGCACTTAGTTTTATTGAATTACACTTGAGCATTGACTTAACTTGTAATTTAATGAATCCAAACTCACAATTTCTAATTAGATATATCCAATTGGTGTGCAAGTAGTGAGTTCATTGAAACCTTGAAATACATTGTATTGCACTTATATTTATTAAATTACACGAGCAAGAACTTTGACTTTAGTGTGCATGTATTGAGATCATTGAAACCTTTAAATATAATATTTTTTTCTTTTGACATACTGCATTCATAAGTAATAGATAATCCTCACAAATCAATACAATAGATTGACACAAGAACATGTGGAAACCAAAGAGCAGATTCAAAGTGAAATGTATCATTCATTTATAACTCAAATGTCAATTGTGTACATGTCTTCAAAACTACATATATATCCAAAAGTATCAAAAAGTACATATATATCCAAAAGTAACCAGAAGTACATGTCTCTCCACAACTATCCAATACTATCCAAGCCACATGTACATGTATCCAAAACTATACAAGCCACATGTACATGTAAGTGAAATGTCAATGTACATGTCTCCAAAAGTACATGTATCCAAAACTGTCCAAGCCACATGTACACATGTATTGATATGTACATATCCCATAAGACACATCAAAACTCAAGCTTCCTCTTGTTCTTTCTCGAGGGTGATCCTATAGGCACAACTATAGGACCAGTGTGCATCTCTGGACCCTGCAAATTAAATATCAATTGTTAAATTCAATTAACTATGTAATAATAAATTAGCTCAATAAAATACCATATCTAAATTAACTCAAAAATTATGAAAATGTTAATGGAGATTGCATGAAACAATTCTTCATTAATGGACATCTCACCTCAATGAGAGACTGTGACAAAGGGGATTGGGTTTCTTGTGTAGCAGATGGAGCTATTGGTTGAACATGAATGATGGTCACATCCATGGTCGAACCAGAGGGGGCAGGACCTAGTGGTGGTGTTGGCTACAATCACCAAATCTTGAAATAGTTAGAAATGTGCATGAATAAACAATAGACAACAATAACACAATATGTCTATATCATGTTCAAATAGTTGTACCTCTGTGTGCCTTGTTGCCATTGTAGATGCAGCACTGACTGTTGCATCAACCATCCCTGCAAGGTTTTCAACAGTGAAATATGGCTCCTGATGCAGTAAACATGCAAATCAAACATTAACAAAATATTTTATGCACTGGATTTCAAGTTAACCAAGAAATATCATCGAAGGATATACAAATTAACATGGTATCAGTATCTCCATGGTCACGGAAAACTTCACTCTTTCTAGGGGTAGGCGGCCATCTCATATAGACTAGGCCCTTGTTCACATATGGCCTATAAGAAGATACAACTCCAGGAAGTGGTCCAGGTGTTTCGGTACCAGCCTATAGTCAACAAGAGTTCATGTAGCTAGACATGGATGATTCAACGGACATACATGTATTTAAAAAATGACATATTTTAAATGTTTAAAATTTTTACCTCCATCATTGCTTCCCCTCATGTAGGATCTGACATCTGCCTAGATATGGATCCTACCTCCATCACTGCTTTTCCCCGTGAAGTATCCAGCATCTGCAAGTTTAATAATTGTAAATATTAGACCGTAGATAACATTAGTGAACTAACATGTACAGTATGTGGAAATTAACAATTTAACAAGTATTAAAAAACTTAAAATTTAAAATGTTTACCTCGGTGTGAGATACAGGATCAGTGGATGGAATGTCCTGCCCCTGTGTAGAGTGTGGGACATGATACTCTGGGGCGTCGCTTCCACCACAAAGCATCAGCTACAAGTTCACAAAATTAATATATTATCTCAAACTATACATATGTGTACAAAGAGGAAAATAAATGAATAATTTATTACAATTAACCATATACATACATCGTTCAAAAACCCACTGAAGACAACATCTGATGAAAGACCATAGCATGGACAACCACACGATGTGCACTTGTGAGGCTCAAAGGTGGGCTCGGAATGTGTTGATGGTGCTGCACTAGTAGATGGTGCTGCAGTAGATGGTCCTGCACTAGTGGGTGGTACTGCACTAGAAGATGGTCCTGCACCATGAGGACTTGGTGTATGTACCACACCAGGGACAAATGTCCCATCCTCACCCATATGCTGAACCATAGTGCTATGGCGAACAACGACACGTGCCAAACTCAAAAATGCCTCACGTGTCTATGGAATCACATGATGTACAGGAGGGACATATGTCCCAGGCAACTTCCTGCGAGGTGCAGGGAGAGGGCGATCAACGTCTCGAAGCCTGGCATTGGGTCAGTTTTGGGGAATCCCCCCACCAATCCCCTGAAACTGCAATATATCAAAATATTTTACGTGTTTTCCCAACACGAACTCTGCTTACATCTTTCGAAGAAAGTACAATGGGATTTCCCTGTTGTTGTGTGGTGGCATATCAAAAACCATATACCATCTGTCCATCCAGTTATCAACAAATGGTTGATATGTGCACCACTCGATAGAGATATGTGGCCTGTTTGCATTTGGGATTTCCCCCATGCGAGGGTCCCTAAACCATGAAAAGATATGCTCCTTGGTGATTTTCAACTTTTTTATTGCATTGTAGCTAAGCCCATCAACATACTCACATCTTTTTCTTTCCCTGTATGAAGTAATATCATATAGTACATTGTTTGACAATGTGATGGTCTCAACAATTGCATCCAAAGTGGATGCAAGTGAACGTCAAATTCTGTCACCACCACTAAAAGCAGTACTCAACCCTCTCAACTAGGCAAGCTCAACCAATATTTCTGCATTGGGGTCCATAGCTGCAACTGCAATAAAAAAAACAATAAGAAAATAATTAGAAACGTATACATGGTATATAATGACATCTCTTAAAAATTGAAAATGTAAATGCATCTAAATCCAATTATCTTCATAACATCCAACCATCACATGGACCTATATAATAGTAAATAAAATGTCACCACATAACTAATTCAAAAGCATAAGCTAGATAACAAAAATTTGCGAAACCCCATCAAAATAAACTGTGTTTAACATGCCTTTGCAATAAGTGGGTTGCTACCAACAAGTATATATTATCATTTAAAATAATATGCATAACAAAATATGAAAAACTAACTTAAGCACAAGTCCAATTTTGTCTACAACAAACCAATCACATACATATATAGTGTTTACCTAATAAAATATCATGGGCTTTACTCAATCATTATCATGTGCTTTACTCAAAACATCATGACATTATAAATGTAAAACATATCAAAATAAACTTAAACAACATGATGTGCAATAACTCTATATAAATTTTTCTAGCTACTCATTCAATCATGTCAAATTTTGATAACATAAGTAATCTGAAACCTTCTTCAATTGTGATTGCAACCTACAAATATTATCCATATATGCGAGTGATACAAGTTCATGTGATGGTAACACCTAAAATGGGCATGACCACCACAATTTCGTGGGAACAAAAAAAACTATCCTTGTCCTAATGTCACTTATAGAAGATTATATGAGATTGATACAAGTTCATGTGATGGTAACACCTAAAATCCAAAAAGTTTTACATAGCACATTAACAACAAACT
Source organism: Pseudotsuga menziesii (assembly GCA_001517045.1). Classification (NCBI taxonomy): domain Eukaryota; kingdom Viridiplantae; phylum Streptophyta; class Pinopsida; order Pinales; family Pinaceae; genus Pseudotsuga; species Pseudotsuga menziesii. The sequence goes on along the minus strand of LPNX011067061.1, from coordinate 85,365 downwards.
AGTGAAATGAGTGTTATCTATAGGCTTCATCAGGTTCACCATTGTCTTGCTATTTAAATATCCATGGTCTCTATCACCTTAGAAACTATTTCATCATCCTTGATGGATGCCAAAGTAGAACCAAGAGAGGACCAACGATGACAAGCTATTTAATATTTTCCTTTTAGAATTGCTTCCATTGTGGTCGTTAAGGATATGCATCCAACTTTTGAAGCTTAAATTTTGCCTCCTTGCTGCATGATAATAGTCCTTAACTCATATTGTGATGTATTTTAATTATTGTGCACCGTCACTTGGAGAGAGACAATGGAGGTTTTTTTTTCATTGATGAATATTTCATGCCTTTTGAGCATTCTTTGCATTTCTTGTTTGCCTATTGACACTTGTTGTGGCATCCAAGGAAATCAAATGAACAAAAGATCCAAAGAAATAAACTGATAGTCACATGCCCAAACCTCTCTTCTGAGGTTGACTTTGCAATTTCTCCCAACTCCCAATTTGAATTGAGGTAGATACTACCCAACTAAATGACTCGGGTGAATAAGATCACAAGTCCTTGACAACAAGTGCAAGAAGAAAAA
>LPNX011067061.1:1380-54080 GCA_001517045.1 Pseudotsuga menziesii | reverse complement strand
TGCCATTGTTAACTAATGCTAACTAGTCACCTATGTTTTAGAACCGCTCATACATGATATATTATATGTATAAATGCGAAGGTTGCATTATATAAAAATAACCCCCAAAATTTATGTGCCATGATAATAGCTATAATGCAAACATGTCCAGTACCTTCGACATCATGGGACAGACAAGGGACGAAAGTTTTGAAGAAATGTAATATAAATCTTTGCATAAATGTAATTTAAATTAGCATGGAGTCAACTCTTCACTGTTGAGAACGATAGGAGCATATACGCAGGAAGTAACAGTGTTCTTTTAAGTCTGAGTTTGAACCGATGTCTTACACAGATTCGGAAGTATTATTAATATTATTTCTCATCTATTTGGCGTTGTATACTTTCTCTTCGAATGCTATTGATAATTTGGTCGCAGCATATCCTCGGTTATATCACATAACTTTCTCATCTCTGTGGGGAATCATAGTATAATAGGGTCGATTTCTTCTCTTAATGATACTCGTAGAGTTGTAGTCTGCTTGGACTACTCTGATGGAGGGGATACATCAAGCCAATTTCAAACTATTTTTTTTTTTAAATATTCACTGTCGTCGCTTAAGCGACGGTTATACCTGTCGCATTTCCGACGCTTATCCGACGATTACAGTATATATCCGTCGCTTCACCGACGGCATGAAGGTGATTTTTTTTACTACCGTCGAAGATATTATGTCGCTTAACCGACGCTTTAAATTTAACTGACAGTTACTTAGGTGTTTCTTAACCGACAGTTACTTAGGTGTTGGATAACCGACGACAAGTTTCTGACGCTTAAAAAAAAATCAAAGTGTCGTACATGCAACAGGGAAGTGTCGAAAATCCGACAAGACGGCCGTCGGATTTTTGGTCGAAATGTAGTAGTGAATTCTAAGCCAACACGTCATTCTATTTTCCAAATGATTGAATACTTCCAGCATGCGTTCTAATGTGTAGATATCTCTATATAATCTACATGAAAACTAGAAACAATTTCTCCATTAAATGAAGATCATCCTTAAACCTAGAAGAGATGAATTGTCAAGAAGATCGATGCAAATAAAATTGATACGTAATCAAATTATGGATGGGATTTAGTCTCGCAACCTTTGGCAAGAAAATATCATCATTTAATTGAATGAAAAATTCTTAGGAGTGGATCCCATATCAAAGCTATGAGAACATAAAGATCGATTATAGGAATTGCGTTTGAATGGTAGTGCATCTAAATTATGTAGGTTTCGCTCCTCTCTTGTTCGTCCCAAAGAAAATGATTGTTGAGTCCACTAAGGTGTATTACCCGATTGATCACAGTTAAAGGGAACTCACACTGATTATGGGAATATTAGGAGTGGATACGAGAAGATAAATCATACTAATCCATGATATCATTTAGCTCTTATGTTACTGATAGGTGGTTATTGTTGGGAGCTAGATGGCAGACGAGCTTGATTTAAGGACAAATATGATTGTCCACTCATGTCAGATCGTCTCTTATTTCTTATTAATAATTTCGAATGACCCCAAACTGATCAATGAAGAAAAATCAGAGAAGGGATGGAGTCTATACTTTCGCATTCAATTCCATCTATCATGGGTAGGGATTAAATTCATTCTATCTGTCAAGTCATCCCACGAGATTGCAAGCTCTTTCACCAAATCTTTTTTCCATGTGTAATTTATTTTATTGTTTGTTGTTGGTTTGTATGCAGGTTTTATTCCAGGTTGAAGGACAAAGGATAGCGTTGGCATTGGTGCTACTCAAACCAAAGATGATTAGGTGAGACATAAGCTTATTGCAGCAGAAATTAGAGATCAACTGAAAAACAAAGGCCTCACGTAGATCAACAATGCAAGCGTGACATCGTTTCAACATGAAATTCTTTTTGTGAAGATGTTATTTATGCATTTTTGTTATATATGTGTGTGTAATTTTTTTTATAAATAAAATTAGAAAATTTAAGACAATTTCTTTTAGCAAATGGAGATCCGAAAAACAAATTAATCATTCATGAAAACATTTATAGACATCTTACTTTCTGATCTTCCACATCGCATGAAGCGCGGGAAGAGAGCATACTTATTCAAAACTAAATATAAACATGTTTTATTCCTTTAACCTATCTACTCTATGTTAATTGAGAATTTAAAAATTATTTACACAAAGTGAAACTTCCAATGTAACCATCGACGTAACAAAAGTAAAAATTTGTTCACATTCAATTTTGTAGATTGAAATCTAGAATATAAAAGAATGTACATAATTAAGTGTCGTAGAAAATTTAATTTAACAAAATAAAAACAAAAATAAAATTGAGCTAACCTCATACTTGCTTGAAACCATATTTCAATAAGGCTTTCATATACATGATTTTTGTCTTGATTCTTCTCACCCGAAACCTTTTCTTTGTCCTCCTCTATCTCTTATTCGAATAGTTGTTCCTCATTTGATATACATGATTCTTCTTTCACTTTAGGAGGAGGGGTTAAGCTCTTAGCTGCTGTCAATATCTCCTCTTCTTGAGAAGAGGAGATCCTAGCTTTTTCTAGGATATGAGTGAGTTGTTCCACACTTGTGTGTATCATTAAAGTCATATGGTTGGTATTCCTGTACTTCCATATAGATCAAATAAAAAACATCAAAACAAATTGAAACTTTAAACCTAAAACTATAAGAATAAAACTAATGGAAAACCAGAATCACTCTTTGCAGAAATGAAAATAACAGACTTCAGAAACTAGCATAGAAATCAGGAGAAATCAAAACTAGTGCATAATGAAAGCAAGCCAAACTTACATTGAAAATGTAAATGAAAAATAATAATAGATAAAGGAGTTCACTTGCATTAAAACAAATTTGCAGAAAAAAATACTCTATCTTGCGGGAAAAGTAAAGAATTTGCAGAAAAATAAACACTCTTACATGAAAATTAAATCACTCTTGCGAATAAGAAACATATTTACATGTAAAGGGAACAATAAGGATTTGGGGTGACCCACCAAAGTGGATGTGTCAAGCTGTTAAACTACGGAAATTTTGAAGTGAAGTCGCCCTTGCGTCTTATTGTTTCCCCTCCCCCTTGTTGTGTAATATAAAAGCAACCTTTCTACCTACCTAAACTCTGATCCCGTTTTAGCACCTCCCAGGAAATGATGACAAAATGTTGGTGAAATATATTAAATGATTAATAACATAACCAACAATTTAAATTGTCAACCCAAGAAGAGCGCAAACTTATGAGGTACATGGAAAATATATCCAGGGTCAGAGTAACACTAACTTAATCTAATATTTCGTGCGATTGACATTGAAAATACGTGCAAATAATATAAGAAAACACGTGCGACTGAAATCTAAGAAAACATGTGACTAATCTAAGAAAACACACGCGACTAAAATTGAAAACATATGCAACTAAAATCTAAGAAAACATGTGACCAACTTAAATATAAGGAAACACATATGACTGAAATTGAGCATAGTTTACGAAAGCAGGAAATGGCATGAAAAGAAATCTAATCTAGGAAAGCATGAAATTACGTAAAATAAATTTAACTAAGAAAGCATAAAATTGCATGAAATAAACTAATCCCAAACAATCAACATTCGACATGTGAGATCACATAAAATCAACACTGCTAACTCATAATAAATCAAAATCAATATGGAGAAATCAAATATTTATTCTAAAACATCAAATCCATTACAAAAGGATCAAATCCATGACTAACTCTCATAAAGATAAACTATTTCTCTATTTCTATAGAGGTCTCCACTTTTTTCAGATGAAGAGAGAGCACTCTTATTTATACATGAGTTGCTTTGAAAAGAGGGTAAATGTAGATCCACTTTTCTCTCAACCTAATTTCCATAATTACAAAATATTTATCTCTCAAATCGTCATAAATCCTATCACAAATCCTTAATATCTTTGAAAATAAATTTCATCCATATCTTCATATTTTTCCTCCTTTGAATATGCTTGAATAATTATCTTCAAATCTCCTCCAAATCTCCACATGTTGGAGAAAATATTTGAGAGGCTTAAATAATTCTTTTGTTGAAAACTTCACATATTACTACACTTTACAAAACTCATCCAATTTTGAGATATAAATGAAAATATGACAATTTTCTAGATGAAGAGAGAGCACTCTTCTTTACCCTCTTATTGAATAGAGGGTAAATGTTGATCGAGTTTTTGTCAACCTAATTTCCATAGTTACAAAATATTTATTCCTTAAAATCCTCACAAATCCTTAATATCTTTGAAAATAAATTCCATCCATATCTTCATATTTTTCCTCCTTTGAATATGCTTGAATAATTATCTCCAAATCTCCTCTAAATCTCTACATGTTGGAGAAAATATTTGAGAGGCTTAAATAATTCTTTTGTTGAAAACTTCACATATTCCTACACTTTACAAAACTGATCCAATTTTGAGATATAAATGAAAATATGACAATTTTATAATATTTAATCATAAATTCTCTCAAAATACATACAATAAATGATAAAAGTATGATATTTTGAAAACCAAACAATACAATACTAGAGCATTCTGGCACTTCATATACATTACCTGGCACTTTATATACATTACATGAATAGCTAGTTGGATGGCTTGCTAACACTACTACCAAATGGAACATTGGTATTGGTATTAGTGCAATTCGTCATTTTATCCCATTGCTGGTCTTTGATCTTATTGAGTTGCAATGATTTTTGGCATGCAAATCTTATATTAACATTATTTATGTATCTAATCCCATTATTGGTCTTTGATCTTATTGAGTTGCCTCGATTGCTACGTGTTACTTATGATGTTGTATGATATATTAATAAATGAGGCAACATAAAATCTGATTTTGATAAAGACATTTGTTGCTATCTATTTATCATTATTCATTAGTTATTGGGAAAATCCTTTGAAGTGTCGTAGAATTACGCAAAGAACGTGTAAGGGGAGTAATGAACACCATATAATTTTATTATCCATATCAAACAGAATAACATAGTGAGCTCCAACTCAAATCCCAAGTTATGAAAATTCTATATTTAATCTGTCCTCCACAATATTAGGAAGAAGGTAGTTGTGGGTATTTAATGCGACAGAAGGTAGATGACTACCATGTGTGGTCCATGCAGTGTGTATTGAGAAAGAAGAGGATGTTTGCTTCAAAATGGAGGACATTTCCATGAACTAAGCATGTCACCCATTTGGTGGGATTCCAATCCATATGCCGACTTCGCCAATACCCACACCATCGGTTCTATAGTGTTACCTTGTACTTATGATACCTAACAGGAAGAACGATGTGTGAGGACAATGCATGAAATAGAGAACGCAATGGATTTGAGCTAGAACCAAATATATTTACAATTTGGTGTTTTCAATTTAAAAAAAAATGTTGTCCCTTATGCTGCTACTGGCTCTACCTCTGTTGAGATCACTCAGTGGATGACATTTGTTTGATTCTTTTGTGACATGTCTAAAACAGTGTTTGAAGGGGTTTGGAGGAGGCATGTGAATTGTGAATTCTTCTTCTACTTATGTAACAGTACTAGTTTGATAAATCCATAGTGAAAACTGTAATTTTACAATGGTGGGAGCGCTTGGGACATCCTCCCATATGTAGACCAACAAACATGTAGATCCAATCTGTAACACCCCGGTTTTGACCCCATTTACATGATGTATATAATGTAATTAACTATGGTGAGGAGCTAAAGGAAAAATCCCCACCATCGATTTGGTTGTGTATGTTTCAGCAATAGGGATAGTTGCCGATGGTATATCATGCTATTTGGCACACTATGGTTTGGCATCATGTAAATATGCACATCAATTAAACGAAACCTACAGCCAGCTACGACGGTGCAACGTTAAAATGAAAAGAGCACGATTCCAAAGGATAAGGGGGGATGATGAACCTTGAGTCATGGGGGGGGGGAATGCATGTGTCACCACCCTTTTTTAACTACCCATCTTTCCTTGTCTTATCCAACCACCTTTTAATGTTTTGATGGAGTTGTTGAGGAAGTTATGGCTGGGAGTGGAGTGTTGCAGGACTATCAGTCCTTGCCCACATGCACACTCCACCAGCGAGTTGACCTCACGTTGGCAAACAAACCACCACCATTCTCTCCACGAGGCCATTCTCTCCATTGTGGATTCACTCTCATGCAAGGATGCACAAGAGGGAGCCAGTTAATCTTCCTCACACAGAGAGACATTTTGTGTTCCTCACAAACAGTTTTCCCATCCTTTTCACTCACGCACCGATTGAGGTTCTCTTTTGGTTCTGTGCTTGCAGCGAGCTGGAAGAGCAGCCTCAAGGGCACGAATTCTGCTATTTATGTGAAATAGCCGTGGTTTTCATCCACGATTTTGGCTTGTTGTTGGTTTAACCCATGATTTGGGGTTACTGTCATTCTTTCCATGATTTTGGGATGCTATTAAGAGTTTGATTTCTCTCCCATTTTTGGACTGTGTAATTTTCCCGTTGTTTCATCGTGAGACTGGGGCTATTGTATTCCCCGCGTTTTGTTGGCTGTGGTGTTCAATTACGTTTTGGGCCACTGTGGATTCTTAGTGAGCCATTCTCTACAATCCACGATGTCCCTGCGAAGTAGCCATTCACGATTTCTGTTGTGGGGGCTATGTATTTCGTGTTGTTTCAGTGTTGAGATCGAGGCTACTATTTTCCATACGATTTGTGGTTTGATGTGGGTTATTTCTTTGTTTTGGTTTGCTGTGGCTATTATTGAGACGTTTTGGCCACGATAGGGCCAAGAATGACTCAGGAATCAGATTTCCCCACCCGAGCTGTGAACTGCTTGTTTTGCTACGTGTATGTAGTGGTTGGTCCTCGGACTGTGTTGGATTTTTTATTGTGTACCTTGGCTATGTGGAAGCCTGCATTGACCCTTATTCCTCGAGGAATCATGCCCAGCTCGGGGGTGGAAGTGTTGCTGAGAGATTGATGAGCACGCTAGCCTATGTTTGGGTGGAACGTTGCAGTGACATAGCTGGTTGTGGGGCGAGTTCTTCATTAAAAAGATAAGTACTCTTGACTATTCCATCTCTGCAATTATATCTACTATTTCATGAGAAATGATGAACGTGTTGAGTGTTGGTTTATGTATATGTCTACTTCTGCTGAATTTTGAGTAACTGTGTATCCTTGTATGTGTTATGCATCTTAGTATGCATTATGTTCAGTTTTTAATATCAGCATTTATCCCTGTTCAACTCCATGGGGGCTGTTTGCCCGTTGGTTTGTTGTTAAGTAGCATCCTCTTGCCCAGTTGGAGGGTCGGGGACGTTACACAATCTTGGATTCCAATGTTTGAAGAAGATGCATTAGGTCAAACAGAGAACCACAAAGTTATGCAAGCGTTCACCTGGAGATGGTGAATGCATGATCTTGGCGAGAAATATTCAGCCTGTTGTAAGTCATTTAATATAGCTGCGGCAGGTTTGATGCCAATTGGATCCCAAACAACTTGAGATATAGGTGGCATCAAGCCTGCTGCTACCGCATTAAATGGCCTGCGACAGGATGAATATTGCTCGTCCATTATCTCTATTTGTGTATATCTTTATAAAAAACAACACAAATTGTTAACATATCTAGAGAATGATCTAGCACTTAGTTTTGAAATTAGAAATTGGCTTAACACGTTATTATTATTTTTGTGATGACATTTCTTCTAGAAGCTATCGTAGCCCGATTAAGGTAGTTATCCCTCAACCTTTCCCTTAATATATGCTTTATGCTATTTAATTCCATTTTATAGTTTAAAATTATTTTACCTCCTAACAATTTAGGACCGCATCGCTCAGGATCTCAGTGGCCATTTTGATTTTTTGACCTCAACATAATAACATGTTAGGAATTCACTTAAACACAAAATACGATTTTGGGAGAATACAGTGATATTATGAACTACACAAATTATTTTCTCAAGCTTTGAACAATCTTCCATGGTTGAACATGTTGTTAGAACTTGAACCAGATTGTCTCTAATTACTTATGAATTTCAGTTATTTGATTGTGCTCTCGTTTACATGAATAATGGATTAGAAATTTAAGAAGTCATTGTGGGTCTTTTTGTTTGCGCAATTTCATATCAAACTTGCAGTTAATTTTGACTAGCTTTCCACTCTTTAAACTGTATGGAAGGAAATGAAGTCAAGGTCAAAATTCTGAGTAAAGTAAGTTGATGCAAAATAATATTAACTCTTGTCTCGTTGACCCATACTCAGGAATCCATCTGTAGTCAAGGTTATAAATCAAACATTCACCAGTCTCGTCACTTGTTATTTATTCTTAGGTTACATTTGCTTCTACATTAGCCTAATCCTTCAACCCATTACTTCTACAGGAATGTGTTGGGTGGGTTATACTCTGCATTTATTTCAGATATAATTTACTATTGAATAATTTTGTTCATCAGGATTTTATGTTATCAAAATTGAAAGTTTTGGGGAAGTTTAGGAATAAGAGTTGTGCCTTTCGAGACTCTATTCACAATTCAATCAATAACCAGGTTTACTTCACAATATTTGATTCAAATTGTATTTTAGTAGTTTATTTATGGTATTAGTTATTAGAATGTTTCCATAGTACTTCTATGCTTGCTTTGGGAATTATCAATTAGGGATATGCTTTAATTGGTGAAAAATATTCTCCTATCTAGCATAAAATTGTTATTTTCATTCCATTCTAAATGCATTAGCATTTCATATAATATCAGAGGAAAAAGTAAACATCTAATAAAAACTTTCAATGTGAAGTTTATTTGAAATTTATATGTTGTGAAGTTTATTTGAAAACTTATATACATATGTTTCATTTTTTGCACGTCTCTCATATATTCTTTAGTATATGTAATATTTTTCCAGTCTGCTAAAAATAAATTAGGTTTTTGCCATGAGCAATAAAATTCCTACATTGGGATTGGGCTTTTATTCATCTATTTCTTTTTGACTCTTATCTGAACTAATTTCAAAGTTATATAGTGTGACAATAGTATTGCTTCAAATGGTGATGCTCTATCTCTAGAAGCTCAATTCAACCAGGTAACTTTGTTACACTTATCCAGCCAACGAGTGCTTCAATATGTTCTATTTAGGACACAAGTTTTGCAAGTGCCAAAATTCGAAGATAAAGGATGCAAGTACTAAAGCACGGGGTTTCACTAGTGAGGAAATATCATATCACGTCCATTTATATTAGGGGTTTGAATACTCCTAAAAACCTAAAAAATATATTGCCTCATATTAAGGGGTAAATGGGTTTTTTTAATTTGACACAGCAAAATAAATATTGGGGATTATTTTATTTAGGTGGGATGAAGAATAAAATGCAAATTATGGGAAATATTCATATGTATATAACTTAATCTTCATATATTTGGAGGCCTCCTACAAAGACCGATCTTCCTACCAATTCCTCCTATATGTCACACAAGTCTATGCATTATCATATTCCTCATGGAACCACATATTCCTAGATAACAAGAAGGAACTACAAAATCTTTTGGCTTGGGATGCTAAACTAATAGCCATGCTCCCCTTGCACGGATTACAGGTGTCTACTAGAGCCTAGATTACTGATTTTTCTCATTATTAGAGAGAGAGAGAGAGCATGCCAAATATATATTTTTGATATTTGTTTTATGATATTGTTTTAAATTATTTAATATTTATGTCAAATGTAGTTTTATTAAATGTTGAGTAAAGTTAAATGTAGAAAGTGATTTTATACAAGATGGTCAATTAACGTAGAGGGAAGTTAGCACAAGAGACAATAAATATTTCATTAAGACTTAGTTTTTTTTAACTCTTTCTTTGAAGTTTTAAAAACAGGTTTAAAAAAAATTAATACATTTTCCCATGAATCAATACTATTTATTTGTTGTAGTTTAATCTTAGCGAAAATCACATGTTTGTTGGCATCTTGTCTCAATAAATAAAATACAATGAAATGTAGGGAAGTTCATCCAAGAAAGGGTTTCAATTTTGCATTTATATGGAGTTTACTTTATTAAGCTTATAGAAAACATGATCCCTCTATGGCTGTACCTGTATTTATATGATATAAAATTGGTAGATTGACATGTCATGGTGTGAAACATATTCCATTCTCATATTTTCTAAGAATTGCACTAAGTATTGGAGTATTGGTATTTCACATTCTTCGTTACATTGATCTCTTGACTAAGTTGGATTTTACTCAATTTTCCTTCCCCATTTCTATTTGCTTGGTCTTCCACTATCCAATGCTACAAATTGATTAGTCACCTGTGCAATGGGATCATTATTAACATTATACTATTATTTTATTTAGTTAACATCTTGTTTTCTTATTATACTAAGATGTTTTAGGTATCCAGTTTGTTAAAACTTGATAATATGATATAAAGGGGGTATTAAAAAAGGGTTGATAAAATTGGATACCTACAATATATGATGAAACTAGGGCTTTTCTTAATTGGAAAGGTGTATTGCAAGGGGGTTCAACAATACAATTTTAGGAGGAATTTTCCAATATTTAGTGAAATTAGGGATATTCTTTAATATCTCACGAACGGTTACATTGTGCATATATCAAATAGTTGTGGACTAGAGAAGTGTAAGAGGTGGTCCAAAGCAACCCAATTTTGATTTCTCTATTTAATTGTTTTTGTTATTGTTCAAAATCTATGTTGCAATGTCTTTAGAGTCTTTGATTCTCAAGCACATTTCCATTTATTCATGTTTACTAAGTAGTTATGGGATTGAGCCTATATAAGATTGTGTTCACTTATTAACCTTGTTATGTATTTAGATATTTTATATATTGATGTTTTGCTAGTCCATATATAAATCTAGTTGATCTTTGTTCCCAATTCTATCTATTCATGAATTTCAAGTTTTAAGTTGTAAACAGTTCAAAGTTTAGCTATTTAAGTTCCTCCATCACCTTTCTGTGTAGAGGAAGGGTCCATGCTAAAGAGGCATGTGCTATATATGTCATTTTTTTAGTTTACTATTTTAGCTTACTTTTATTACTATTTATATTCTAATTATGTTGCTACAATATTTGCAATTGCTTTCCAGTTTCATTTATAGCTAATGATTTTTTTCTACGATCATTGTATATATCAATGACATTGTGTGTTACAGATCTTGTAATTGAGAATTATAGAGTGGATTTTTTCTTTTTTCTTTCTTAATTTATTTTCATTATTTCCTATAACTTAATTAATCTTTATTGCATTATAAGAAGAATTGGATTTTTGGGTAGCCTATAAACAACATGTTAGTATTTAGTTTCTTAATTATTTATGAAGACCTACATATATTTTGCAAGATACCTCACATACATACAAGCATTGGGTTGGAAACTAATTGTACTCAAGTATGTTACATGCCTTGTTAGAAATAATAAGGTATATAGAAATCATGTAAAAGAAGACAGAACCATAGATAAACATTAAAAAGGGAGTATTAGATATAATGTTTATTAGAATAAATGTCAATAGAGAGTGTTGGATGTGAATATGATACAACTCCACACAAAAATATTATCTCGTTGTTTGAATGAGATATTTGTTAGTTGAGATATCCTTGTTTAGTAAGAAATGAATAAGATGTATTATTGTATAAACATGTTATTTGATTAATGAGTATGAAGAATGTTAATATATTTTGTATGTTCTATTGTTTTAATAGTTCATATCCTTTGTTAGCTATCACCTACATCTATAAACCTCCAAATCCAATTCCCAACTCATGAATTGCAAAAGCCTTGTCATTTATTATGCTCATAATATTTTAATGCATCATGGGAAGCAAGGGTTATGTCTAGAGTGCAATAAAACCTCCAAACCACATGTGCAAGCTCCTTTTCATTTAAAATAGTCTCATGACCTCTTGTTGCATCTTGGGAAGGTGGGGTTGTGTTATAATGCAATGTAATAAAACAATGAATTACAATGGAATTCAACCATGAACTTAATTTGCTACATTATTTTCACATTGGATGCCAATAAAAACAAAAGAGGATATGGATTAGTAATATACATTTTATTGTCTTTTATAGTTGAGATTGATATTTTAACTTTGTTGATGTGGGCTAGTTAGTTGATTCACAAAGAAACACTTGGGATTAGTACAAATTCCTTATTGGTTATAGTATGTTTCCATCTAAAATGGAATGAGTTAATTAGTAGACAAACTTGGCATTTCTAATAGAATTATTCACTTCTCATGGAACAAAATTCTACCTTGATCTACTAGTTTTTAAAAAAATCTAACAATCTGAATTATCTTAAAATAAGCTAAATTCTAACGAGCTGAATTATCTGAATTAACAATTTCGCTTTCCTCAAGTTTAAGCTGAATGAAATATTAATATGTGCAATTTCATTCAACAAATTCTGCCAGTAAATGATCCCGATTCTGCTAGTAAATAATCCCGATCATGTAAGCATTCTGTGCTCAAGTCCTAAGCAATGGAAGATTCCGGGGTGTGAAACATAGAGTAGTAACCAATATTTTTAGAAGCCAGCAGTCAGCCTGGCTCGCGGGAGGGTCTCTACCTCACCAAATAAAATAAAGTAACCAAGTTATCTACTTGACGGTCCCAGTGCAAATCGGGTAGATAGCTTACTCCATTAGTTTCACTTTCCATACATATTAGTTTCACTTTCCAATACGCCATGGAGACTCGTTCACAATGTCTAAGGAGGCAGTGAATAAGATTTTCCCTCATATTTGTCCAACTGACTTGATGACTCCACAATGCATAGCATAAACTGGATTGACCATATTCCTTTTGACCCGATGACTCTGCTCGAACTCCACTCCCTACCCTTATAAGTCATATACCTCAAAAGGCCCAGCTACGGGTTAAGAATCCATAATACTCATGTTTAACGAATCCGTGCAGGGTTAGGAAGAGGAGCTTCGCCTTCCAGTATTTGGCAAACATGGCGCATACCCAGCCTTCTCTCCGGCTCTTGATGACAACACAACAACCCCAATTTGAGCACCTTCTCCATCTCACCCGGATCATATCCGTCCTTCCCCAGCTTAGGATCAGACGCCTCCAACAGCCTTTCCTGGCTGTACAGCTCCCACGCCCACTCCACCAAAATCTCTTGCTCGGCGTCCTTCGACAGATCCACAGGCCTCCTCCCGCATGCCACTTCCAACAGCAGGATCCCGAAGCTGAATACGTCCGAACTGGGAGTGGCCTTCCCGGTGTGGATAAACTCTGGCGCTATATAACCCAGCGTTCCCACCACATGGGTCGTATGTGGATTCTCTTTGTGTTCATACAACCTAGCGAGCCCAAAGTCTCCCAGCCGCCCGTTGAGCTCAGAATCCAGAAGCACGTTGCTTGACTTGATGTCTCTGTGAATGACAATTTTCTCCCAACCCTCGTGCAGATACAGCAGCCCTGCCGCCACGCCCTTCAGAATAACGTATCGCTGGGGCCAAAGCAGGGCCGTTGTTGGGTTCCCGAATATAAGATTATCCAAGCTGCCGTGGGGCATATAGTCGTAAACGATGAATAATTGCTTATGCCTCCGGCACCAGCCCCGAAGATGAACCAGGTTCCGGTGCTGTAAACGTCCCATGCTCGAGATCTCTGCGACGAAGCCCTTCAGTCCCTCAGTGAACTCCTTCGTTATGCATTTCACTGCGACTTCTTGGCCGCTGCTAGGGAGAACGCCCTTGTAAACCTTGCCAAAACCGCCTTGCCCCAAAACGTTCTCACCCCGGAATCTTCTGGTGGCGATGCTGAGCTCCTTGTAAGTGAATCTATGGGGCCAATACTCCTGCTCCCATTCTTCGATCGTTTCCCTGTTTCTGGCTCTTTTCACAAACAGGGCCGCCCCAATCGCCAGCGAGAAGAGAACAATAGTGGTCACGGTGACGCCTACTATGAATCCCGTGTTCTGTCGTTTGGAATACATGTTAGCAAACGATGAGAGCCGCGACACGTCGAGGGGCGGCGCCGTGCCTTCGGTGGTGAAGCTCCACGCCAGAACGTAATGGTCTTCCACAAAGACACCTGTGGCCGCTGAAAATCCAACAAACATCTCCTCTTGCAGAACGTTGTACAGATCGATTTTCAGAGATAACAACGGCCTTTGCGGTTTCGGCAAGCCGGCCAACGTGATGGTAACGTTGAGGCGGTTTTGTGGATGATTATAATCGATCCAGGCCTGTATGTTCTGTCCACTCTTGAGGCTCAATTCATGGAAGCCGTTTACCCTATCCCAATACCCGGCAGGCTCGGTCTGCACAGACGCGAGGTTGTTGATGTCCACGCCGACGTGGTTGGCGTCTGGGTCATTGAATTCGACATTCTTGGTCGTATCGAACTCCACTGCGAATAAGTGATTGGATGCCTGGCCGCTGCTGCTGACGTTTAGCAACCCCAAAAAGTGGGCTGGCAGAGCGCCCATGGCAGATCTGTGGGGCGTCATGACGAAGGCTATTCCGTGTCCGCCTACATCAGCTGGAGGAGGAATCATTGAGAAAACGAAGGTCGTGCTGAAGGAGGAAACCGTCTGGTTGCTTTTCATCTGCACGGGAATTGAATACAGGGCGCGGCCTGAAATGAAATGCGAGTGATTTGTGAGGGCAAGCGCGCGTTCGGAGCTGATGAGTGAAGCACCGTCTCCGAAGATCAAATTGCTTCCATTGAATCTGTCGAAGACAAAAGTGGTGTTTGGAAGAGGCTCCTTGATGGCCTGTGCAGTAAAAAGTGGTGGTATGATGAGGCAGATGAAGGCTATAAGGAGGAGGCTGCGCCATGGAAGCATCACCAATTGATTCTTTCGCCTTGGCTAAATTTCTGCCAGTAAAAATTGAGAATGGATGTTAGAGAAATGAGAACTTATTCAACTTTAGTAAGTATGGAGAGTACGGTAGGTTGGGTGCCAGGGTCCATATTATTCCATTTGGGAAAAAACGATGGCCATTCGTTTCTCTGTGGCATCGATTACAAATTATTCCATTAAGAGATGGATGAGTAGAGATAGCAGGATATGATCCCATACAAGTAGTACATGCGTGGACGAAAGCAAAGGACAGCGAAATTATCGATGGTATTCACATAGAACGGTCGGTGAATCGAATTTATCACATTACGCAAGGTATAATATTTTCGGACGTGCTAAATTCTTTAATTTTTTCATTTTAGGAAAAGGCGTGGAATAATCGAAGTTTTGATTTTATTTTTATTAATATAATTTAATTTAGATTAATTTTAATTAAAAGTGATATTTAAACTATATTTTAGAAGGAGTAGTTATTAATTAGAGGTTTTGGATTTTTAGTTAATTTTTTAATTTTTTTAAATTTTTTTAAATTTCAAAATCTAAATTTTGAAATATTTAAATTAAGTTTTTGAATTTATAAATAGTTTCAGCATTTTCAATTACTTTTAAGACATAGACAAAGTGTAAAAGTTTAAAAACTATTATATACCTTTTCAAAAATTCTTTAAAATTTTTTACATATAACATTTAAACCACTACTTTTAAAAATAAAAAATAAAAAATATTTAATTTATAAAAATAAAAAAAATTAATTTAATTTAAAATATCTACAAGAAAATTAAGATCACATATTGTTAAAAGTTATAATAATGAAATCATGTGCCAGCAATTAACGTTAAATGAGAATCTAACTTCTTAGAAAGATCTATTTTCTTTTTCCAATTTTATAAAAATAAATACATGTAATTAATAATATCTCAAATTAGAATCTAAAATCTAACCTCCTCTCAAGAAAGAGATATTTTTCATTTTCCAATTTTATAAAAATAAATACATGTAATTAATATTATCACAAATTAGAATCTAACCTCTTTTGAAGAAAGAGATATTTTCATTTTCCATACTTTTATTTGATTTTTTTAACTGTTTTAATTAATAGCATTTCAAGTTACAATCGAACATCTTGTCAACAAAGACATATTTTCATTTTTCAATTTTATAAAAATATTTTGGAACCACTTTTTTTTAACTCCTTTATTGATTAATGCTTTTTCATGTGAAAATTATTGTGGAGAGTTCCAACAAACAAAGATAAGTGGCATACCTCCAAAACAAGGGAAGCGAAACGCATAGAAGAAGTTGTATATGTTGTAGAAAGAGAAAAATGTTGTGTTATAGAGCGATTTGTGACATAATATTCATAACATAAACAATTTTCCCATAACATAAATATGTACATCAACTATGAATTATTAAAACTATGTTGAATTATTTTTTGTAGCCAAGAAGGGATTTTCTTCTTCTTTTCGAAGTGAGACATAGGAAGTGTCATTCATCTTTGCATATCATTCGAAGGAGAATGCTGGTGCAATTCACATTCCTTGTAATGTTGTAGTCCGAGACATTGATGTGAAGGTCAAACCTTGACGTTCAGTGTTACCAATGTCGAGGGTTGATCTTGTTAATGTCAACCCTTGGGATTTATGGATAGTTAATGCCCAAGCCATCTTTAGGGGGAACTTGTTTTCTATTATTTCATTGTACAGGTGGAATAGGTATGTGCTTTGGGTTGGATTCATCCCATGGAAGCCCAATGTAATTATCAAATTCCACGACAACATATGCTGGTAATTGAGGAGGGTTAGATCCAGGTCTGTACACAATTTGGATGACCACTCCGAGAGCACCATTTACTAATCTGGATTGAACCCAGAGATTACAAGTTAGCATTACTATTTGGCCTACACATAATAGTATTTCTTGGTCGAGTTGGTGGTCGTCTTCATATTCTACTTCTAAATGCTTGGTGAAATCTGCAATATCATTTATATGAATGTCACCTCTAGGCATTGATCTTGATAGTGTTTTCCATTCATTCATTTCATTGTCGGGGTAGATATTGGTATCTTCATCTTCATATGTTGTTTCATTGGAAGGGGGTGGAGGAACGCGATCGACATGCCATGCATGATAGGTATTGCGTATGGCTTCCCAATTTCATATAATGGTTATCTTTGTAAGTCCTATATTTTTGTTGAATGAACGAAAGGGCTTACATAAAAGTAGTTCACTCCAACAGAATTCAACATATGAGTCAGAATCTTCAGATGGAATTGAAGGGAAGCGTGGCCATACATGGACAATTGCAGTGACAGTTATTTTCTTCCATTTTTCATTCTTGCGTGCTTTATTGTATGACCATTGTTGTGCAAGGATGATCAAGGAGAAATGTTCCAGAGCTAGAGGTAATTGTAAGTAGGAATCTATGAAGTTGGACCTAGATAAGCAGTTAAATGAGTTGGTAGATACACGACGAAATATTTGATGACCAACATTTATGTTGATGAAGGTTCTACTGTATGTAACAAGTGGTATATTTTCCAACATATGGAAAGTTTATTGAGCACTAATCTCTCAATCAACTGATGCTTCCGAAAGTAAATGTTGATAGGAATATGATGATGGATCCTCTGGATACGTTGCAGTTGTAATTCTAGTGAGCATATGATGGTAGGTTTCTTATTTTTCTTTAGCTTTGGAAGCATATTTTTCTATGTATTTCAAGATAGCATAACATGAGAGCACTAGTTGGCGATCCACATTTGCTCGCCATGTCTAAAGTAAATTTTTGTTGTGAATGTTTAACCAATCATCATTTCGTGTTGGATGGTATTTCCTTTTTCCCTTTTCATCATGTGTAGTGATGACTCATTTTGCACCTTCTAAGGACATTTATATCTACATTCAAGTTTATTTCCTTTTTTGCATAGACATGAATTTTCACTGCACTTTGTATGTATTTGAAATTGATTTAGGAGTTGTTCATAGTCCTAAATTGGATTGGATAAAAGTATAGCTTTTGTGTCTAGAAAAAATGGGCCAGCTTCAATGGATTGATACATATGAATGTTTGCTTCATTATTTTCTCTAGGATTCCAAGCTGTAACATATTTATCAAAGAAACTCTTTTCTTTATTGACTTCATCCTCATCTTTCCAATATGATGTTTCCATGTTCGGAGCACCATCAAACCACAAGAAGCCATGTATATGTGCATACCCATGATGTTTCCATTCATATATGTAAAATAAAAAGTATATGGTGAGTGTAAATGAACAATATGTACATGTTTTGAAGAGAGAGTTAGAAATAGGATATAATTCATACATGTACTAGTAATATGTTGTGTGCATTTGTTTTGGAGGCATCGCCTCATGGAATATTGAAAATATTATATGCATGTATGCGGCTACAGTGTGAGGCGTGTCAATGATGTTGAGATTACACCATTGTTGGTGAGATGCTGGGTTTGAAGGGATATTTTCTTGCATAACTGCGCATAAGTCTGGCCATTTTGTGTTTGCTGCACTGAGTGTGAAGAATAATGTATGACATTTTAATTGAGTGATCATACTTGTTAGTTCACTTCTACGTTGTGTCCAAAATGGCCTGGTGCCGCGTAGGTGTGCTCCAAACCTCATGACATGGTCAGGGAGATTACCTGTAGGAATTTGTTGTAGATGTGTACATAGTTACTCAATTATTGTCGGTGTGTTATGTTCTTGACTTTGCTTGATAAAGAAATTAGATGTTGTTTTACTCCTATGGCACGTAATCAAATTGTAGAAGTAGTATCTAAATCGAGGATGACTACCAAATCGGTTGTCATGGTATCTCATTAAATGTACTGCGTAGGTATCAAGTGAAATGTTCTCGATACGTGCTTGGTGAGGCAGTGTGTCTCTATTTGGGAAAAGAGTTGGAAATGATATATCGAATATACCCTCTCTGTTGTACTCATTAATTGGCGATGACCCAATATCTGGCCAACCAATTGTAGTATGCGAAGTCATGGACGTAGTATGAATCAAATCTTTGATTTTTTCCATATCTTGATGTGTATTGGGAAATCTGAAGGCAAATGTAGATGTTCCTTGTGATGGCTAAGTAGAAATGTGGTTTTTCTAGATGAGGAATAGATGAATCCATAAGAGGATATATATAAATTTCTGTAGATACAAAATGTAGTTGGGAGGATACATGAGTGCATGCCTCTGGAAGTGATGAAATGGAAGCATGGTCAAGTTGGAGATCACTATAGTATTTATAATTTTGTATTTTATATAGAAATGCATTGACAACATGTGATTTTGTCACATAACAATAATAACATTTACCTTTTTTTTTTATGTGCCTCTTCACTATCAAGATATCAATATCTGAAAGTTTTCTTGGTAGGCAGTTTGAAATTTGAACAATTTGCTGGGATAAATTGATAGTGTGACCACTATACTTGTATTGACCACCTCAGGCATGTCTAATTTGTAGAATTGGGCTGATAAGAGAAATGAGAACTTATTCAACTTTAGTAAGTATGGAGAGTATGGTAGGTTGGGTGCCAAGGTCCATATTATTCTATTTAGAAAAAAATGATGGCCATTGGTTTCTCTATGGCATCGATTACAAATTATTCCATTAAGAGATGGATGAGTAGAGATACCAGGATATGATTCCATACAAGTAGTACATGTGTGGATGATAGACAATGCATCAATCCATTTTCGAAAAGATTGGGTAGCATGTGTGTGGCCTTGATGTACAGGATTACCTTTTGTTTGTCATTTTCACTTCTGTTCAACATTTTTTTTCTGTGTTTCTCATTTTGTTGGACCTTATATTAAGTGCATCTATCTCTTCTCCTCATGTTGATTTCTGTGGCATGGATTATCCGTCACTCACACTTTGTAGATGGTATGTTTGCTATACCTATTGGAATGTGTTGTTGAAATGTAATAGGTGATGCTGTTGAGGCTGAGATTCTTTCAGATGTGGTTTATGTTGGTATTGTTTGAAGTATGCAGGAAAGATATTGAGGATGAAAATTATTCAGCATGAATTTTGTTATGCTGTTTGAAGTTACATGCAAGGAAAAATGTGAATGGTTTGTTAGCAATTTTTTTTATCTCATTTTGTATTGCATATGATTTGAACAAAACAAAATTTGAATATTGTAATATGATTTAACAGAAAATGGGAACGGAAAAAAGACTTTATTATATTAAACATAGTGAGCAAGAAACATTTTTTTTTTTGGAATTGTTGCAGTAAGACAATGCTTAATTATCCAAACACTATTTTAGGGTTTTCGATGTGTTATTCTGGATTTTTTATGCAATCCATTTTGTCACATGCTATTACAATGTTTTTTATTTGTTTCTCATTGGCAAATTATTCTTCATGTAGTGCTAGTTTGAATAGGTAAGTATTGAAGAATAATTTTGCAAATATGTTTGTGGTCTCTTTAGTCTTTCGTTGATAGCAATATTCATAGAGTTGTAAAGCAGGTACGCCAATAATTTGTTCTGCAACATCCTGGAATGCAATTACATTAACTTTATCTATATCGTATTCAACGTGGAACTGGAAAATGTACATGTATTCACATTCATACACTTTTTGGTTGCACCTCTCGCAATGATACAAATACTCATCCACATTATTCTGCAAGACCCCTCCCTAATGTCCTCTCATTTGTGCTTTCCTGCCATGCTACAAGTGAGAAATTTTTCCTTCCATGCTCCAAGTGAGAACTTTTAGGTTTTACGGGGGTTTTGGAATGATTTGGATAACCAAAACCCTTGGGACACAGTGGAACCATGTGTAGGAATATGATCCCGATGAAACAATGGTCCATGATTTTGCCAAAATCTTGTTGGAATCCATCATCAGAAAATGGTTCTTTTTAATTAATATTTATCCTACACTGCGTTGGAGCATATGTCTCGGATTTCGGTTTAAAATGATGCTAGAGCCCATAGGATACAACCGTTGACGCAAAATGTTCCTACCGAAATTGATGAGTGTGTGTCATTCTTCTTTGTGTTTTCACTTGTTGGTGTTCCATTGGATTAGTTGTTCCCTGGTCATCTTCTTGTGGTCGATCTTGGTTTAGACACAATGTAGATAGCATGAGGTAGAGGATGAAAATAAATACACAATTCCCTTCAATACAATAATCAGAGTAAGTTAATAGATTGTGGCAGAAAGAAACATACATTTACACCACATAGTTAACAAAGATATTTTGAGGATAGACGAGACACATGGAATTAATTCAGTACAGAAGTAGGTACAACAAATGAAATATGCAATTGAGGATATGCCTGCCTCCCTCAATCCTCCACTTGTTATAATGCATATACATTCCTTTCATGATTTCCCTATGCCTTTCAACCAATTAAAACACACGAAGACTTCAACCTCACAAGCATCCATATAACTCCCTCTTGGAAAAAGTAAAGCAAATTTTAATTGTTAGAGATATATATAATAAATTAATATGGATCCATCTTAACTCCCAGTTAAGATGGATCTATATTGAAGATATTGCAATTCTTGTTCCATGATAACCTCAATTACAAACATTCCATGTAACTGCCTCCCAGAAAGAACTCGTAGAGAAAATTCAATGGTATTGTAATTTTTTGTTTCATGATTTCCCCATTCCGTAAACTTTAGTTACAATCGTTCGATGTAATTCTCTTAAGAAGAGTAAGTAAAGAATATTTAATGGTATTGCAATTCTCACAATAGTGTTGGACATTTGGCCCCTACTTTCAAAAGAGAATCTTCTCAACTTCATATGGGTAGATATGTAAATTCAAAGAGTTCACATTTGATCTTGCCATGTAATTTTTTCTTTAAATTGGTGTCAAAATGAAAATGCCGAGCACTGAGGTGATGGGTTTCTCATATAACCCTAGGTTTTCATATTAAGAACAATACAACTCTTTAACCAAATTAACTTTTAGATATGAATCTCTGAACAAAATACCAAGTAGAAGGATTCCTCAAGTAAAAATTCAATCCACCACACTGGATATACTACACCGTAGCTTCGAACCATAGTCGCAGAGGAAAAAAAAGTGATGTCCTGGTTTAAGTTTCATGTATGAAACCTTGTTCAAATCATTAATTGAATTATTTAAAAAATAGATCAAAGTTTTAGATCAATCTGACTCACTTTCTTGAAGAAAAAATATAGCTACTTAATTAAGCCCATGTGGGACTATGTTATGCTTCAATTTAATATATTAGAACTTTGTTATGCTTCAACTTAATATTTTAGAGAGGATAAATGAGGTTTTTCTTGATAAACCTAATTTTGTATTCAACTTATTTTATCATTCTTTTCATTTCTTTTTTATTGATGGAAGGTAAGACAACATTATTAGTTTACTTGTGTCTTGTAGAAGCAATAGTACTACATTATATAATTATGCTTCTGCTAGAAGAAGCCACACTAGGCCACACTAGTAAAGGAAAGTAAAAGACAAGATCTTCTTTTAAGTATATATGACTTCAATTTATCACTGATTGCCTCTCCTATGAACTTAAATTTAAGTTAAAAATATATTTGTTTTTACAAAGAAACACCAATTTATTTGACAAGGTATATTGAAAAATATATGTGTTAATTATAACTGCATATATCTAGGAACCTTCATTTTTGTTATTTTTATCTCTCCTAGTTTCTTTGAATGTGAAACCTCTAAAGTTTGTTTCTTGTACTATTCTTGTTTCTCATTTCTGGTAACATAGTGTGTACCAGGAGCCGCCCCATTTTTGGTTAAATTCCTGTTCAAACTTTGAGAAATAATAAAATGAGCTGAGTGCAATTCTTGATAATATTTGTGTACACAGTATCATATGAAGTTGGTTGTGCTTTGGCTAACTGAGAAGTGCCTGTCAATGGGAAATATGATGAAAGACTTTAAAGTGGAGGCCATACTCGATTCAACCCAAAAGTTCTATGTCCAGTTCAAAGGACCTGAAGGAAGTAAGTTAGACTAAGTCCATGGTTTTTCTTTCTTTACTTACGATGACAAATGCTCCATGTCAGTGATAATAATTTACTAAATTGTAGATTGTTTCTGTTGAGCTGAAATAGTTTATAATGTTTTGTTTGACTATTGTGAAGCTCTATTGCTTGAAATATCCCTCATATCAATGTATGCAGTCTTCTTTCCTTATTTTATAATTTACAGATGCTTTGTTACGAGAGACCAGGATACATGTTTCTAGTTTATTTCATGTTCACATTCCCTTTCTTGTCTTGACATTAAAATGTTTGATACTGATCGATTTATATGCATAATTAATTCTACAAGCGTGTTGGGTTCATGTTTCTTTGTTTCGTGAAGCTTCTGTGTACCATAAACGTGATCAGGAGCCACCCCATTTTTGGTTAAATTCCTATTCAAACTTTGACAACTAAAAAAATCAGCCGAGTTTTATATTTCACAGAATTTGGCATAATAGTTCAAAAAAACTAAAAAAAAAGAGTTGAATTTTAAATTTTACATAGAATCTAGCATAATGGTTCTAAAAAAAAATTAAGTTAGCATAGATCCAAAAAAATTTAATTTAGCATAGATCAAATTTAAACATAAATGTACCCAGAACAAAGAGCAATCTGAAGGTGTAAATTTCTTAATCATTTTTTTTATTAATTCAATTCCTATTAAATGATATAAAATTAAAAAAACAAGAATTTTTATAGGTATATCATGCTCAAATAGATAGAGGACGTGGGTTCATGTATTTTATACAATGAAATCGTCGAGCTCATTCTATCTTTCTGGCTGGTAAACATAGTCGGGACTCTCTAGCCTTGTCTCTTGTTCTGTTTAAAATTTCCCATTTCTTGTAACGTAGTATATATCTCTTTGCACCTTAGCCAATTGCACACATACTATGTTTGATTTTACCGTCTATCAATAAGTATTTGTTTTGTTAACCTGATGCAAGCTATTTTGGCTTAAAACCCTTATTGCACAAGTTACCTTTCAACTTCGTTTTTTTTAACTTCTCACATGGTATAATGTCATGTGTTATATTCTTTTTATTTTATTCTCCAAATCTCTTCAATGTAGTCCTTTATTCAACATCTATCTTCGTTGCTTCATCTGTTGCATCACAAGATAGGAAAACTCGCAGTAAAATTTTTGGTATTTTTATGAGCTTATGAATATGTTAGTAGTTTATTTGGATTAAATTCATGTGCTATGGTTTTTCATATTTTATTCTTTAAAGCTATTCAACATGTTCCTTTGTATTTGATTTTTATTATGGCTGCTTCATTTGTTGTATTACAAGTATAGAAGTCTCACATCAGACTTTTATGTGATCACACATATGGTCAAACACGTTGATGTCTATGTAGAACATCAAAACAGTTTATAGTCCGATATGAACATGTTATTATAAATATGTATTGACTTTATAACTTCAATATATTATTTACAGTCATAGGTTTGCATCACAATCATTTGAATTTCACAAGACATGCAAAGGTTTGTTGTCTTTGACAATAGAGCATTTGAATTAGCTGTTGAAAATATAACATATTTTAAAGTGGACCTTTTGATTCTTATGGTCAAAGAACTCCTATTTATTTTTCTTATATTCTAAAATGAATTTCAACCACGAATTTTTTCTCTGCTTTATTTCCACTACTTCATTATCTGATTTTAAACAATAGCAGAGTTATTTTCATTCATGGTCCTAAAGTTTATATGAACCCTTAGAGCATGGATTATACTTGATCAAGGAAATCAATGTGTTGTTAATCTGGTAGAATAATGTTGTTTTTGACAATCTTGTAGCTTCCTCCCTGTTGCAGCTATAACAATTCTCCCCAAATTTCGTAAATTTTGGGCCCCTCCTCATGATTTAGCATTGTTTTTAATCGTTGGATCCTTTGAACCTTTTGGTTGTGCTTTAATGTTGGATGATTTTAAAAGATTGACTCTCGGCCTGTTTTCGGAGGTTGCGTATGTTTTTTTTTGGGTCGCCGATTGTGAGTTTGGTTTTGCTGATGAATTTTTGAAAGGCTGCTGTTTCGGGGGTGAAATGTATTTTGACCGCTATTGATTTGTAAAACTATCCAAACACTTACTTTTTATGTTAATCGGGTGTCATGCTATGTTAAATCGGTGGCCGATAACCTTTTCCCTTCCACCGTTGTAGCTCCCAAATCGATTAGCCATCCGAAGTATAAAGAGCTCTGACTGTTGATGCATGTTGACCTTTTCGTTGCGGACTCGTAGTTTTTTCTCTTCCGTCGTTGCGGCTGGGAAAGTCATTTGGATTCCGATGTGGTTACCCTTCCGATTTCCGATTGGGAATGTTCCCGCCCTTCGGTCACTTGTCTGTAACCTCTGTCTCTTCCGCTGTTGTGGCTGGGAAAGTCGTTTAGCCTCCGATGTCAGTATCCTTTCGATTGCATTTGTTGATGTTTTTCTTCCGAGCCCGTAGGAGGACAAGGTAGTGGTGACGATGTTTGTTAAAATTCTCATAACGGTGGTGCACCTGGCCATTTCTTGTGGATTAGCCATTTCAGTTGATATAGATTGCTGCTTTGTTTTATGACGCAGTCCCAATGAATAATGCACATGGGTTGATTGTAGGTGGACTTAAGGAACTGATGTGCGAAGGCATAGAGAAGCAGTTTGGAAAGGATCGAAACGAAACCGACCGGATCGCTAGAAATGCCATCGAAGCAGAAGGCAAAGTCGATAATGATAAAGGCATGAACCTGATGGTCTATCCGTTACTAAATGGTTCATGAGTGCATACAGACAACATAGAGGAATATGAAGCGTTGAAGGACTGAAAGGTCGCACGCTCGGGGGGGGAGGGGAGCAGCCCAAGCGATCGACTGTCTTAGTTTAAATATGTGAAAGTTAAAACTTACAGGGGCTTTTTCCTTGGAAAAATTGTAAACTTTTTCCTGTAAGAGGAACTATTTCGTTTTACAAACCAGAAAGTGAAAATTTTACCTATTGGAGAAAGTGTTATGTGGAATGGATCGATGCGTTTAAATGAGAGATGTTGAAGGGGAACTATTTCATTTTCAACTATGTTTCATTAGCTGTGAGAGTGTTCTAACTTCTTGAACCTATGTTCTTGTCTGAATATTCTTTAGTATATTTATGATGATTCTTCCACTTTGAGTAATGGGATGTTTTAATTGTTGATGAGCTATCTTGTCATGTATACTTTTACTCTTGTTTATATGTTTGGTTATAAGAACACCTATCTGCGATTTTCCATAACACATGAACAGTAGCGCATTACTCACTAATTAATATCCAGCTCTCTAGAGATAGTTTAGTTAGTTTTATTTTATTGTTGCATATGTGATTTAGAGGCTTGTGAGTCCTAAGACGAGAGGTAAGAACCTGCGCATCACATTGTGACCACTCCTGGCATTCTTTATCACCCTGCATTGTTAGATAGGAACCTGTATTTCATATCTTAAGTCAAAATACAAAATATACGGTTGACCAGGCCGCAACCAGTAAACTCTTTTGTTACTTGACCTATGGTAGCCAGATGGATTCCCTATACCAAATAGTCACGAGCTAGTTGGGAACGTTGACTGGGGAGAATCCCTTACTGTTGTTTCCTGCGAATTTCCAGGCCTCAACTGTTTTGGTGCTAGAAGGAGGGCTGCGAGTGCATGGCTGGCCGAGGAAACCCGTTTTCCTGAGACTTTTCCACCGGTAACAGTTCTAAAAGCAGTGGACTTCATAATCCAATTCCGGAAGAAAGAGATAGAGAACATTTGTTTTCTGTCAACAACGAAGTTGTTAATAATTTGAGAAGACACACTAGAGCGTATGTGAAGAAGATTGGAGGATTGCCGATCATCCCTGAATTTCCCAGAAGAGAATATAAAAGGAAGGATCATCCTATATTGGAAGATTCAGTGCTGGTTGGAGACTGGGAAGAACTTGTAGAAACAACCTTACAGGAAGTTGTACTACCTTTGCATCACTAAGGCCCAGATACCCCTCACAGTTCTCCTGCTCACACTCCTATTGGCTCACCTCCTCACTCTCCACCCAGACTCATGGCAGGATTAAATTCCAATCCACCACCCAACCTACCAAATCCACCACCTGCCTAGAGAGCTAGGTCACCCTTAAACTTGACACCTCCATTACATGATCTACCTCAAGCCTTTGAAAAAATGCTGCCCAAATTCGACCCAAATGAGAAGATACTAATAGATAATCACCTGCAAATTTTTTACTTGGCGATAGAAGGGTTGAGGGATGGGGAGTATGAGGATGTAGTTTGCAGACTATTTTCGCATACCCTTGAAGGAGATGCAGCATCATGGTATTTTGGGTTTCCTGCTAACTCTATCCCTGATTGGGATACCTTCGAGAGAATTTTTAGAAGTAAGTATGTGATTCAAAAGACTCATGCAACCCTCATGAAAGGACTATGTGCCTTGAAGAAAGAGAGAAAGGAGAAGGTGCACAACTTTACTCAAAGATTTGTAGCATACCTCAAGAATTTTTTTGATGCCGACAAGCCATCGAAAAAGGTCCTAATTGAATATTATACATCAGCTTTAGGCCCTGATTTGGCCATGTTTGCCAAAGGTAGGGCCAAACCTACTTTGACGGAAACCTATGAAGAGGCAGAAATAGTGGAAGCTGAAAGAGAAAGTATCGAAGATTATCCCGAACAGTCAGGAGAGAAAGGTGGGGGAAGGAAAGCCTTATTGTTTACTAAGCCTTAGGAAGAGAAATCACCAGATTATGAAATTATGGCCAAAATGATGCAGAAGCTTTCTAATAAAATCATAGACTTGGAGAAAGAAAAGGAAGCACGAAAGTTCTATAAGCCCTATTATAAGAAAAGAGAGGATAACAATCAGTCTCAAACTCCTCCACATAATTCTGCATCTATGAATTTAACGGAGGTAGGCATGGACAATTTTTGCACTTTTCATCAACAACCACACTCCAGAAAAGAATTTCCCTCAATGGATAAACTCAGTGACGTTGGTCATGAATCAACTGTTGGATTCTAGATTAACAAAAGAGGGAGATGAAGAAAGAAAAGAGAATACTACTTCAACGAAAGAACAAGAAGAGGAAACCATGGTTTTGTGGAATTCTGTTTCATTATTTGATGCTGAAGAGAAAAATAATCAAGGGTACAAGGACGTCATGGAAACCAACGTAGCAATGAGAAGCCAAGGGTCGGTTAAAGAAGACAGTCTCATACTCCCAAAGATTAAGAGGCTTCAGTGAAATGTTAAGAAATTTCAAAATAAATCCTTAGCTGATAAAATTCCAGAATTCACTATTACCAGCCAAGACCCTAAGTAGAATAATACGTTGGCCAAGCCAAATGAAGAAAAGATGAATGCTAATAAACCTCATCCTGTTGAACAGTAGATGGATTATGACATCATGGAGGATTTAAAGAAGGTAAAGGCAAACGTTTCACTATTTGAAATGTGTATAGTGCCGCAGCAAAAAGAAAGACTATTGAAAGCGCTTGAAGCATCGGATGAGAAACTGCATGCTGACAATCGGCCCAAAGAGGAAGAAGAAATTGAAGAAACCAACATTGGAGGTAAGTCTAAGAGTAAACATCCACCTTTCCTCCTCACGTTTGAAATTTTTAATCACAACATACATAATTTCCTGGTAGACTCAGGGGCATCGGTCAATGTCATGCCAATATCAGTCTGTAAAAGGATAAATAGGCAGCCTAAGCCATCCACTTGGAGAGTTGTCCAGTTGGATAGGATGGATGTAAAGGTAATGGGTGAGATGGAGGATGTCCTCATCCGCCTGTCGTCAAATGATAAAGTGTGCTAAGTCATTAATATCGTGGTGGCCGATATACTAGACGCTTACGGTCTTGTTCTGAGCAGAGATTGGTCAGCAAAACTGAATGGATATTTTGCCTCTAATTGGTCACATCTGTGGTTGCCGTATAAAGGAGGTCCGAACCAAATTAAGATTTTGAGGGAGCCTCAAATGAAATACACCGTTACTCAACTTGAGGAGAAGAATGAACCAGTGGATTCTGTGTTGGGAAATTATTTTATTGAGTTGGAACCAAGAAAATACCAAGCAGAAGAAGCCATCAACACATCAGACACTCAGCCTGATCTCCTTTGATTCTCGCAGGTTGATGAAATCGACTGTAAAATAGTAGACTTAGCAGTAGGAATAGATTCGCATTCAGTAGTTAGTGATTTTTGGACTTTGTTTTTTGATGGCTCTAAGACATTAGAAGGGTCAGGGGCCAGCTATGTCCTAATCGACCCCCAGAAGAATGCAAATTTTCTTTCATGTAGATTAGAGTTTGAATGTACGAATAATATAGCTGAGTCTGAAGCACTGGTGCAGGGCTTAAGGAAAGCGATTGAATTAAAGGTAAGTAATCTAAAAGTTTTTGGAGACTCTGAAATTATTGTGAAAAAAATCCGGAATCGAATACATTGTGTTTCCCCTCACTTGAAGGCTTACCAAAATGAGGTATGGGACCTACTTAAATTTTTTAATGTATTCAATATTATTTCAATTCCAAGACTTAAAAATGCAACAGCTGACCTATTGGCCACATCAGTCGCTAGGATGGTACCTACTAATAATCGATGCTCTGTTGAATTGCTTTTCAGGCCCTCAATACCTGATATAATTACCAACCTATGAGTGTTCGGTGATGACCAGCAGATTATAGAATGTTTAATGAATGATGAGGTATTTAAAGGAGCAATTATAGATGATGAAGAACATCAGGCCGAGCTGAAGTATGATAATTTCATCCCTAAAGGAGTCAGAACATTAGAAATAATGTTCGATTTAAATGAAAAGTTCAGAAGACTGGCCAACGTGAAGACTCACAGCTCATCTCTACAGTTCGAGCTAATAAATTTAGGGACTGAGATGAATCCTAAATTTGTGAACCTTGGCAAATGTTGTTCACCAGCAGAAAAGGATAAGTTCGTTGGTCTGTTTAAACAATATAAAGATGTTTTCGCTTGGACATACGAAGATTTGAAAACATACGACACCAGCATCATCAAGCACGTTGTCGCCACCAAAACCGGTGTCAAGCCGTATCAGCAACATTTAAGAAAAATGCATCCAAAATTGTAACCGCTGATTCAGAGTGAAGTGAAGAAATTATTGGATGCTAGAATCATTTTTAAGGTCAGACACTCGGAGTGGGTATCAAATCTGGTACCAGTAAGAAAAAAATATGGAGAAATCAGATTATGCATGGATTTCAGAAATTTAAACCGTGCTTCAGATAAAGATAACTATCCTGTGCCTCCCATAGAGCAATTGATACAAATGGTCTTAGGTTCTGAACTGTTTTTGTTATTAGATGGTTTCTCTGGCTACAATCAAGTATTAGTAGCCGAAGAATACAGATTGAAGACAACGTTCAGGACCAAATGGGGAACCTTTGCTTACAGAAGGATGCCCTTTGGGCTTATAAATGCTGGAGCGACGTTTCAGAGGGCTATGGACATAGATTTCCGCAGGTTGATTGGTCGTAGTACTGTAGTGTACCTTGACGATATTACGATATTCTCAAAGAGAAGAGAAGAGCACGCGTTTCACTTAAGGCAGATTTTTGAACGCTATCGAAAATATGGCATCTCACTCAATCCCAAGAAGTGTGTGTTCACTGTCACGGAGGGCAAGTTGTTGGGTCACATAATGTCAAAGAAGGGAATATATATAGATCCAGAAAGAATTAAGGCTATTGAACAAATCCCCTTGCCCCATAATAAAAAGGGGATGCAATCATTTATGGGAACTATAAACTTCGTGCGAAGATTTGTGCCTGATTTTGCTCAGATTGTCAAACCGCTACAACAGATGGTGAAGAAAAATGCACAATTCAAATGGACCGAGATTGAGAAGAACGCATTCAGAAAAATTAAAACTACTGTTGCACATGCACCCTCCTTGGAAAGCTCAGATTTTGATAAAGACTTTATTCTGTATACCTTTGCATCCGATGATTCGCTAGCAGCTGTGCTTACGCAAAAGGAAGATGGGGGGGATGAATGCTCAATATCTTTCATGAGCACTGGTCTATAAGGGGCTGAATTAAATTACCCAGCCATTGATAAACAAGCTTATGCAGTATTCAAAGCAGTGAAACAATTCAGGCCTTATATTTTAAAAAATCGAACCAGGGTGATCGTCCCCTACCCAGCTGTAAGGTCCCTTCTTGTATAGAAGGAGTTAGGAGAAAGAAGGGGCAACTAGGTAACATCTCTTCAAGAGTATGAACTTGAATTCAAGACAGCCTCTATAGTTAAAGGACAAGGGTTGTGCAAACTGATGACTGAAAATGGAAAAAATGAAGAACACGCCTCCGAAAATGAAGCTGAATTACATTTAATGGAGGTATGTCCTTTGTTTACAGCTCCTGAATCTTGGTATAGAGACCTCATGTATTACCTACAGGTGGGGCTGTTGCCAGAACATTGGAATTCTAAGCAAAGAAGAGCGCTGTGCCTTAAATCAGCTTCCTATCAAATTGTTGAAGGAGTATTATTCAAAAAAAATTATGACGGAGTTCTTCTGAGATGCTTAGAAAAAGAAGATGCGGAAAAGGTAATGATAGAATTGCATGACGGTCCGGCTGGGGGACATTATTCAGGGGATACTACAGCCCACAAAATCCTCAGAGCCGGTTACTATTGGCCTACGCTCTTCAAATATGCACACGCACATGTTAGGAAGTGTGATATTTGCCAAAGGTGTGGTGGGAGACAACCTAAAGCAGTAGCACCCCTAAAGCCCGTGATGATCACGGAGCCATTCGAGCAATGGGGGTTGGATATCATTGGAGAAATAAAACCAAATTCCTCCCTACAACACAAGTACATTCTGACCGCGACTGATTATTTCACTTGCTGGGTCAAGGCAGTTCCGCTGCGCAAAATAAATCAAGATGAGGTCATCATCTTCCTGCAGGACCACATCATGACCAGGTTTGGAGTTCCAGTTTCGTTAGTTTTTGATAATGCTACGTACTTTTCATGAATTAAATTAACTGCTTTTGCTCATGATAAAGGGATAAAATTGCATTATTCTGCTAATTACTATCCACAAGGAAATGGCCTGGTTGAATCCAGTAACAAAAATCTGATTAGAATTTTAAAGAAGACTGTGATAGAAAACCAGAGGAGCTGGAACTCAGCACTACCAAACACCCTTTGGCCTGATAGAGTCACCCCCAAGTCTGTGATAGGAGTGTCACCGTATACCCTTGTGTATGGTAAAGAAGCCATTCTTCCCCCCAATATCATGCTACCATCTTCCATAATATCTCAGGAGTCTAGAGGGTTGGAGGATGAAGTTTTGCAGATGAGGATATGCAATCTTCTGAAAGCAGAAGAGGCTAGATCTAAAGCCAGAGAACGCTTTAAGCAACAACAGGAGTTAATAAAGAGATGGTTCGACAAACATAAAGATGGAACAAAAGACTTTGAAGTGGGAGACTTAGTCCTCAAATGGGATCACCCCCATGATGAGAAAGGAAAACATACTAAATTCCAGCAGTTGTGGGTAGGCCCTTTTTAGATTGCGGCAAAGCTTGGCCCTTATAATTATAAGTTGCAAGATCTTCAGGGGTGGGAAGAGAACTTACCAGCAAATGGTTTGGTCCTCAAGCCTTATTTTTCCTGAGTTTCTTTGAGTTCTTCTGTCTTGTATATAAATAATCTATTTGGCTGTCTTTTGGGTCATGTTTTTTCAGTTTGTTTTAGTTTGAGTTTTCTTGATTTCAATAAAGGGAACGGACCCACGGTTGCATGGGAACATCAAATTTTTTGGGAATGATAAACATTCTGGGTTTCATACTGTGTGTTGTTGTTTGTCTAAAAGAACTTGTTCCAGTTTAGCAGTTTTCTCGAATAGCTCTGAGTGCATTGAAGTCCTGCTTAACCACTGTGAAATAAACCGGATTCAAAGAGTCTGGAATACTATGTTGAGGCTCCATCCACGTCACACTTAAAATGTTCTAAGGAGCTACAGCAGAGGACCCATGGAAAGGAGCAAGGTGAACAGTATATTAAATATAAATGATCCCATGCCAAGAAACGAATGCCGAAAGGAAAATAAGAGTCAAAAACTCCTATGAAAGCATCATACATCAAAGCAAATGCTGAATCATAAGTACTAAATTACCGAAAGTTCCTCTCCGTCCGTGAGCTGAAACATGAAGTACACCACTCACACAAAAGGACACTATGGGATAGAGGAGCCTGAATTAAAATTTAAAAAGAAAGGCATGTAGGAGGACTCATATGAAAAGGGACAAAAGTCCAAAAGCACAAAAAGTGCTAAAGTGGCATGGGAATGAGGAACAAATGAATATTTCTGTTTACCATATGCTACGATCCTGTGGTGTCCTAGCTATAAGCTACCTGAATACAAAAGTAAAAATGAAACTCATCCTCTGGCCTCGACAGAGTTATCTGGACTTGAAAATCTTGGTTTCCACTCTCCCAAATTGGACTATCATCAATGATTAAAGGTACACACTTCTATCATTTGAGAAATCCAGACAGCTGGAAGAATTCAATAGATGCATTTGTTGTTAAATAGTCTGTCACTCAAAGACTAATCACCCAGAGATCTAGGTTCACCAGGTAATCGCCAATTGTTGCAGCTACAACAATTCTCCCCAAATTTCATAAATTTTGGGCCCCTCCTCATGATTTAGCATTGTTTTTAATCATTGGATCCTTTGAACCTTTTGGTCATGCTTTAATGTTGGATGATTTTAAAAGATTGACTCTCGGCCTGTTTTCAGAGGTTGCGTATGTTTTTGTTTGGGTCGCCGATTGTGAGTTTGGCTTTCCTGATGAATTTTTGAAAAACCGTTGTTTCGGGGGTGAAATGTATTTTGACCACTGTTGATTTGTAAAACTGTCTGAGCACTTACTTTATATGTTAATCAGGCGTCATGCTATGTTAAATCGGTGGCTGATAACCTTTTACCTTCTGCCATTGCGGCTCCCAAATCGATTAGCCATTCGAAGTATAAAGAGCTCCGACTACCGATGCATGTTGACCTTTTCGTTGCAAACCCATAGTTTTTTCTCTTCCGCCGTTGCGGCTGGGAAAGTCATTTGGCTTCCGATGTGGTTACCCTTCCGATTTTCTCTTGGGAATGTTCCCACCCTTCGGTCGCTTGTCTGTAACCTCTATCTCTTCCGCCGTTGCGGTTGGGAAAGTCGTTTAGCCTCTGATGTCAGTATCCTTCCTATTGCAGTCGTTGGTGTTTTTCTTCCGAGCCCGTAGGAGGATGAGGTAGTGGTGACAGTGTTTGTTAAAATTATCATAACGGTGGTGCACCTGGCCATTTCTTGTGGATTAGCCATTTCAGTTGATATAATTTGCTGCTTTGTTTTATGACGCAGTCCCAATGAATAATGCACACGGGTTGATTGCAAGTGGACTTAAGGAACTGATGTGCGAAGGCATAGAGAAGCAGTTTGGGAACGATCGAAACGAAACTAACCGGATCGCTAGAAAGGCCATCGAAGCAGAAGGCAAAGTTGATAACGATAAAGGTGTGAACCTGACGGTCTGTCCGTTACTAAATGGTTCATGAGTGCATACAGACAACATAGAGGAATATGAAGCGTTGAAGGACTGAAAGGTCGCACGCTCGGGGGGGGGTGGGTGCAGCCCAAGCGATTGACTGTCTTAGTTTAAATATGTGAAAGTTAAAACTTATAGGGGATTTTTCCTTGGAAAACTTGTAAACTTTTGCTTTTAAGAGGAACTATTTTGTTTTACAAACCAGAAAGTGAAAATTTTACCTGTTGGAGAAAGTGTTATGTGGAATGGATCGATGCGTTTAAATGAGAGATGTTGGAGGGGAACTATTTTGTTTTCAATTGTGTTTCATTAGCTGTGAGAGTGTTCTAACTTCTTGAACCTATGTTCTTGTCTGAATATTCTTTAGTATCTTTATGATGATTCTTCCACTTTGAGTAATGGGATGTTTTAATTGTTGATGAGCTATCTTGTCATGTATACTTTTACTCTTGTTTATATGTTTGGTTATAAGAATAGCTATCTGCGATTTGTCATAACACATGAACAGTAGCGCATTACTCATTAATTAATATCCAGCTCTCTAGAGATAGTTTAGTTAGTTTTATTTTATTGCTGCATATGTGATTTAGTGGCTTGTGAGTCCTAAGACGAGAGGTAAGAACCTGCGCATCATGTTGTGACTGCTCCTGGCATTCTTTATCACCTTGCATTGTTAGATAGGCACCTGCATTTCATATCTTAAGTCAAAATACAAAATATACGGTGGACCGGGCTGCAACCGGTAAACTCTTTTGTTACTTGACCTACGGTAGCCAGACGGATTCCCTATACCAAACAGTCACATGCTAGTTGGGAACATTGACTGGGGAGAATCCCTTACTGTTGTTGCCTGTGAATTTCCAGGCCTCAACACTCCCTTAATGTTAATTAGGGAAACCTCTTATCTAATTATATATTTTTTGTTTAGAAAAGTCAATAGGCTATGTGTTGAGTAAACTAGGTTTGATTTATTGGAGCTATAATTAAGATGATAACAGCTAGTTGTTTTCTTATTTTCCTTAATTATTTTGGTAAAAAGATAAAAAATTTCAAGGAAAAAAATACAGGACTAAAGTTTCCTAGGAGGAAAAGACAAGCAAGTTTGTGGGATCCTCTATACATGTCTCCTAAAAATAAATAATTAAACGGTTTGGTGCTTCTAGAATCTATTTCATATCATAAAATATTTAGAGCTGGCACAACCCATTTTACAAGTAGGTTATTTAATTTGGATTTTAGAGGATCAATGACCGTAAAAATTCTTGTCTCAATTTTTTTAGTTCATCTATGTCACCTTGTTGTTGAATTTTTGAGTCTCGACCTGAGCTCGTGTCTCTCTTAGGTAGCTTTGGTAAATTTAATATATTTCAACATTGCCTTATGAGAAGTTGTTTTACAAATTTGAAGGATTCTTTGATTGATCCAATGTTGTGCCGTATTGGAACACCAATATTATATTTGGTGATGGGTTTTAAGATGTTGCATTATTAATTTATTGTGCATGTATGAAATGGCGTTCAGAGCTAACCTCTTCTGCTACAACTTTAAAGTATTGATTACTGTTTAATTTTTTAATGATTATATTGTTGGGATGCTAAACAAAATTCATTGTTTAATCTTTGTACAGGTCTTTAACATGGTGGAGAGTGGAACATTATTATGGAATTACCAGATGGTTATCGATACAAATCACCATCAATTTTATTTTGGAATAAGATCTACCATCCCGATATTGATGAGTTGTACGTACCCATTCCATTCTAGAAAAATGTTTTAGCTTTTTTCCACTTCACATATCTTACTCATTTTAATTTAGTCAATAGTTTCAATTGTTTTGGATTATTTTTGGGTCATACACTTAAGAAGAGGTTATTGTAAGTTAAAAGGAACTTTTGAAATTTCTATTGAGATTTTTGATAGGAATGAGTTTCCACCAATATAACGTCTTGTTGCATTCACACTCTTTGTTTCTCTGATTTGGCTTCCCATGTTTTACTATTAGAAGAACTTCAAGTGATGCTCATTTAGCCCAAATATACCCCTACCACAATGGGCATTCCCAGTCAATATTCAAAGGCAGACGATATTCCCAACCCATTCCCATGTCCTCGATATGCAGGACATGTGGGGTAGGCATCTTCATGGAACTCTGGTTTGTAGTACACGGAGTCTAAATTTTGGCATGTAGTTTCTAAGAACATGCTGGGATAAACCATAATGCTTAGAGAAAATGTTAAACTGGATAGGCTAGTTTTTTGTGTGTTTCTTTATATTGGATTTTCTTTTGAATCAATATGTGTGGTCTAATCAAATAAATCAACGGTCACGATCAATTCTCGTCCTTATCCATTTCTTGGGTTTAATTTATTGGTTTTTCACACTGTTTTTGTTATTTTTTACCATGTGTATCACTATAGATGCTCCATTTACCACTGAAGGATTTTGTTACTATCCTCTTACGAACCCCTTGCATTGTCAACTAGTAAGTGATTTTTCCTCTTCTCCTTTTGGTTTACGGGTTAAATAATCCAGTTTACTGTTGATTTTACCCCCCTGTTCACCACGGTAAACATGGCACAAAGTGCGATATCCAAAAACCTCATAGACGAGATGAAATCTAGGGACCCCAATGCTGGGGTATATACTGACACTGAGAGAGATGTAACTGAAACCCTTGCCTTGGATTGGGCTCGCATATAATCTATATTCGAAAATGATAACCCTTTGGAGGTAGAGAATGATGTCCAGGCCTTCTAAAACATCTCCAATCCCAAATCTATGCAATTTTTGCTCACCCACCTATCATGCCTTGCATAGATGTTGTCCACTGGTTGGTTAAACTTGTCAACCCCAACACGTAGATGTTCAAGCATGCTAGTAAATTCCCTCTGGTATCCTTCAAACCAAAAGTCATTGTAGGGATGTATTCCCTCAGTACCCCCCAATAGTTACTCATTGAATAATTCCCGAAGAATTCAATTCCCAAATTCAATCTTGATGAATTAATCAAATCTTTGATGGATGCGCCAAATCTTCATGCTCGTAGACTTGACATGCAGTGTCCCATTTTTTGGTTCAAATAACCTTATTCACTGCTTGTTGCCATGTTCTAGAGACTGTATGGCCTTCCCAAATTATCATACTTTAGAAATGTATGGGCTCCTATAGCATATCATATCATTTTCATTGTCCAATCATTTTGCTAGTCTCAAATACTATCGATGGTTTTGAGGGATTTTATTTCGCAAAAACAAAAGACCAAATCATCCAAAAAGCCCAAGTTTTATCTTTATTCTTATGTGGTAGATATCATCCGCTCCTCCTTTTCCTTCCCCACCATGAATTGGAAGTGGACGAAGCAAAGTACACTTGTTCACATCTATTGTTCAGCCTCGTGGGAGGAAAATTATTTTCCTCTGATTTATGAGTCTTCTTGGAAAAATATTCGCCAAATTTTTACAATATTTTATAACTCAGTGAAAGATTCACCAATTTTTACAATTTTTTTTAATGAAGTGAAAGATTCGCCAAGATTTTACAATATATTATATAATAAAATGAAATATTCGCCAAATATTTTATATGTACATATTATATTATTGATAACATCGCCTTCAAATTTCTTATATATCGGAGAGATTCACCCATTTTTTATACATATAAATCTAGGGGGGGTTCTTAAAATCATCCCCATAACCAAGCCATGTTATCTTTGTTCCAACCTTTCTTGAGCCACAGGTGGTCTTGGATGGAATTTAAGGCAATTTTAGGGAGTTTCTGGTCTCCCATGTGATTTATCTTACACATGTGCATAAAGTACCCTGTCATATCGATGCTCTTTATGGGGGGAGGTATGCTTCTATAAGAATAATATGATAAGGCATATTGATTTTAATTCTAAGGTTATACATTATAAAATGCTTCTAGATTTGATCGATATTTCTCCAGGATTCCCTAGAGATGTTACAGCCCCAAAATTCACAGTTGTACAAGATAATGGGAGTGACGAGAGTTTCAAACATGAACTTGTTTTAATCCCACATCACAAGGTGAGAAGATTTACAGTTGTTATGAATACCAAAATAGGCTTTCCACCCTCCATTAATCATTTTGTCAATGTTATGGTTCCACTTGAGCTTGTGATGAATATCAATTTTGAGATACTTATAGGAAGAAACTTCCTCTAGCTTTCTATTGTCATATATAAAGTTATCATAAGTGATATTCTTGGACTTGATGATCATTCCTTTTGTTTTTTCAGTGTTAACAATTATGCCCATGTTAGAGAAAAAATCCTTCAGAGTTCTTAATTGCTTATCAACGACGAAGGTACTTCTTGCCATAAGAACAATGTTAAGCCCTTAATGATGGCACATTACCCCATATAGTGTAGTGCATTACCCCCTATATTGTGGTGCATTACATATTTATGTTCACTTGGGTCTATTAGTTGCTATTGTACACCTTTGTCTCCTATATATAGGAAGGATATATTCTCATTTTAGTCATCATTGTATATTGTCTTGCCTTGGGTACACATGTACATTGTGTAAGGAGGTTCCTCCCTTGAAGACAATTATTTTTATCTCTGTTATTCATTATTAAGGCATGTATTACTCTCTTTTGGTTTATTTCTTCTATTTTTATGTTATCTCTAGGACTTGGTTACATAAGATTTGGTATTAGAGCTCTCTCCTTGGGATTGGATTCTGCAAAATGAGTCATCATGGAATTTTCTCTACAAATTTGTTTCTACAAGGATTTAGAGATCTAGGTTCAAAACCCACTTCTAAAACATGTCGAAATAGCTCCAGTCCAAAATTCAGATCCTAGTCTAAAACATGATTTCTAGGGAAAAAGGTCATATTTGAGGTATTCGAGATCCAAATTGAGTGAGACCAGTTGCATCCAAAATAAGACGGATAAATTTATACGTGGTATAATTTTTCACTATAGAAATGAAATATTGGACACGTGGCATACTGTACAATTTCTCTCTTTTGGATAGGAAAAAAATAAGAAGTTTTTTGGATATTTGCAATAAATTTTCTTTGGAACATCCAAATTAGGTCATAACTATGGCATTGGAAAGAGGACACATCAGGGTAATAAGTCGAAGTTTTAGAACCGGAGAAGTCAAAATTAAAATTTTACCTCAATTACAAGTTAGCCATAAAACAATCATCTAATCAGGGTTTGAAAAAGGTACGTCATTTTGCATTTGAATAGATTTGAGTAGAAGGATCTATTTGTGGTAAACCCTAGGGTGTGATATATATTTATTGTTCAAAATGTCACCAAAAGGAAGTGGAAAGAATCAGACTCCACTCAAACCCCTAGAGGATTGATCCCTGACATACGATGAAATAGAAGACATATCTTTTAGAGTGTCCAAGTTGGAAGATATAATTAAAGGAAATGTGAAAATTGATGACTTAGTTAAATTAGAAAAGAATATTGGCTAGTAAATAGGATCTCAAAGGGATGGATAGAAAAGAATATATTCAAGACTTGAAGGAATTGATGAAGGATATAAAAATATATTTATTCCTCATGTATCTACTCAAGAAGAGGATAAGGAGGAAAAATAGGACTTATTCCAATCACGTCTGAAGAAAATTGAAAAACAATTGGAGAGTGGGAAATTGGATTCCTCAAAAGTTGATGATTCACTACAACATCATGAGTTCAATTCAAGTCCAAGGAACTACTTTATCCCCAATATTGACATGAGAAATTTTGATGGAAAATATCCAATCACGTTGATTTTTTTAGATAGAACAATTCTTTGATCTACACCAAGTGCCCACTTTGCAAAAGGTAACTATTGCATCCTTATATTTAGAACCTGGTCAATTTGTATGGTACCAATGGATTTGTGGTCTTAAAAAGGACTCTATTATCTATTGGTCTATATTCATAGAAGAATTGATTGCATAGTATGGGGATATAAATAACAACACCTTCTTTATCTAGTTGTTAAATCTCAAGCAAAAAGGTCCAGTTACCAAGCACATCAATTAATTTCAGCAGCTAAGTCTCAGAGTGAAGAGTATTTCAGAAGATAATTTGTTAGATATATTTATTGGAACCTTGAAAGATATCATTCAACATGAGGTGCATCTCTTTGAACCATCATCCCTAGAGAAGGCTTTGATGATGGCAAGGAAGGTTAAAAGTAAAAATATGGAAATGACTACTAGAAATGCCTTCTCCAACGCATACAGAGAAAATAATGTTCCTTCTTATAAAGAACCACAAATATTGACATGCCAACAAGTATATGAAAGAAGAGAAAAATGATTATGATTTAATTGTGACAGGAAGTATAGTAAGGGACATAAGTGCAGCGAGAAGAAATTATTCTACATAGATTATGAAGAGGAAGAACCAAAAGAAGAGAAAGCATCTCAAGAAGAGGCAAATTCAGAAGAAATAGAAGAGGACACTTCAGAAGAAATTACTCTTAGCATATCTTGTCATGCATTGGATGGTATTAGCACTCCTCAAACTATCAAGATTGTAGGATACATAAAAAGGAAGAAGGTAACAATGTTAATTGATTCCGATAGTATTAATAATTTCATTAATTGTAAATTAGCCAAAATTCTTAATTTCTTTGTATATCCAACACCAGAGTTTCAAGTTATGATTGCAAATGGAGGAACTATAAATTGCCCAGGGAAATGTCATAATATCAATCTTTCTATGGGGGGATATGTATTGAATAGTCCAATGATTTCTATCTCAATGGGTGGGGTTGATGTTATCTTAGGTCGTCAATTTGGGAACAATGTCTTTTAATTTTCAAAAAAAAATCATGAAATTTTCATGGGAAGGAAAAGAATAAGAGTTAAATGGTATAACATGAAAACCAAGCAAGGTGATAAGCTCTAATGGTATGACAAAGTTTTTGAAAAAGGGACATCAAGCTGTAGTTGCATAATTATGCTCATTAGATGTTCAAACCTCAAAGTTCCCCATATCCCCAGATTTCCAAACGGTCATTAATAAGCATTCCAAGGTATTTGAATATAATCCCAAAGGTATTCCACCTATTCGAGACTTTGAGCATGCTATCCACCTAATTCTAGACAATCTTCCTCCTAACATCAAGCCTTACCGATATCCCTACATCCAAAAGAGTGAAATTGAGTGTACGGTTGTTGAAATATTAGAGGCTGGAATAATTAGGCCTAGCCAAATTTCTTACTCTAAACCAGTGGTAATGGTACCCAAGCCAAATGGATCATGGTGTATGTGTCTGGTTTATAGAGAGCTCAAAAAGATCACGATCAAAGATAAGTTTCCCATTCTTGTCATTGATGAGTTGTTAGACGAATTACATGGAGCAGTTGTCTTCACAAAGTTGGATCTTTATTTTGGGTATCATCATATTCGAATGAAGGATGAATAAATCCCCAAAAAAACATTCTTAACTCATGAAGGTCACTATGAATTTTTGTTCATGCCATTTGGTCTCACAAATGCGCCTTCCACATTTAAAGGTTTCATGAATTCGAATTTCAATCCTTCACTTAGAAAATTTGAGCTAGTATTCTTTAATGATATACTAATCTATATAAAATATTGGGAAGAACATCTTCAACATGTTGACAGGGCACTAGAACTACTAAATGAGAAAGAATTGTATGCAAAACCCTCAAAAATTTTCTTTTGGATAAAGGGGGTAGAGTATTTGGGTCATATTGTATCTCATGAAAGTTTCAAAATTAAAGCCATGATGGACTGAATGATTCCCAAAACCCTAAAGGATCTTTGAGGATTCTTAGGTCTAACAAGATACTACCACAATTTTGTTCGGAACTATGGAAGAATAGAAGCTCCTATAACAAGATTACTGAATAAATATGCATCTTCTTGGACTCCAGAGGAAACTCAAGCTTTTAAACAACTCAAAGAGGAAATGTCTAAAGATCTTGTTTTGGCGACACTTGACTTCACAAAAACCTTTATTGTGGAATGTGATGCTTTAGGAAATGGAATTGGAGTCATACTAATGCAAGAATGACACCCTTTGTCCTTCACAAGTCATCCAATCAAGGGAAAGAACTTAAAAAATCCCATTTATGAGAAGGAAATGTTGGCAATGCTACATGCCTTGATGAATGGATTCCCTACCTTATGGGGAGACATTTAAAGGTTAAAATTGATCATGATAGCCTTAAATACTAGTTGGAACAAAGGATATCTTTAGAAGAGCAACTAAAATGGGTGACAAAGATGTTGGGATATGACTTTAAAATCATCTACAAAAATGGGAAGCAAAATGTTGTCGCAGATGCACTCTTTAGGAAAGATGAGGATGTTGA
This sequence comes from Pseudotsuga menziesii, assembly GCA_001517045.1. Lineage (NCBI taxonomy): Eukaryota > Viridiplantae > Streptophyta > Pinopsida > Pinales > Pinaceae > Pseudotsuga > Pseudotsuga menziesii. Next base: position 11,253 of record LPNX011067061.1, on the reverse strand, counting down.
AGCATTACTCTATGATATATCAATCATACAACTAGATTGGATAGATGAATGGAAAAATGACGAAGAAATATGGACATTCATTCAAAAGATGCAGTAGGATCCCATTGCCTCTAATACATTTAGGTGGAAAAATGACTTGATATGGTACAAGGATTGCCTATATATTGGTAAGAGTTCCCATCTCAAGAAAAATTTACCTTTTGAATTCCACTTCTCATCGATAGGAGGTCACTCAGGTTTCTTAAAAACCTACCACAAGGTAAAGAAATATTTTTTGGGGATGGTCTTAAAACTAATGTTCAATTTTTTTTGACAGAATGTTTGATTTTCCACTGAAATAAAGTGGAAATAATTGATACCTCAGGTCTCCTACAACCACTTTCCATTCTAAGGCAAAGGTGGACATATTTCTTGATAGATTTAATCATAGGTTTACCAAAGTCTGAATGAAAGATTGTCATCATGGTGGTTGTTGATAAAATTACTAAATATTCACACTTCAACGTACTATCTCACCCCTTTAAAGCAAGCATGATCACCAATTCTTTTATGGAGACAATCCAAAAACTACATGGTACTCCAAATATTATATTAAGTGATAGGGATCTAATTTTCACTAGCAACTTTTGGACCGAACTATTTTCTTGTTTGGGTACTCAAATGGATCATATCTCATCTTATCATCCTCAATCTGATGGACAAACATATATCGTAAAAAAAGTTTGGAAGCGTATATTTGATGTTTTGCAGAAGATAAACAAACACAATGGGTCAAGTGAACAACACCACAGTGAACAAAGATTTAATGTTGGGGTTGGCTGTTTTTAAGACTACAACCATACAAACAAATTTCCTTGAAGAACACCAAGAAGGATAATAAATTATCACCTAAATACTATGGTCCCTACAAGGTGCTACAAAATATTGGTAGTATGGCCTACAAATTGGAACTATCTGCATATTCACGAGTACATATAGTTTTCCATGTTTCTTGTTTGAAGAAGGTAATTGACGACAAGCTACCAGTTCAAACAATATTACCAGAAATTGACGAGGAAGGAAAAACATGGGAAGATGAGTCCTTCATATAACAACATCGAGAACTACTTCAGCATTGAGTACAACACTTTTTGAAGGGGAGGGGCATGGCATGTTAAACCCTTGATGATGGCACATTACCCCATATAGTGTAGCACATTACCCCCTATATTGTGGTGCATTGCATATTATCTATGTTGGATTGAGTCTATTAGTTGTTATTGTACACCAACTATACACCTTTGTCTCCTTTATATAGAAAGGAGATATTCTCATTTTAGTCATCATTATATATTGTCTTGTGTTGGGTACATAAGTACAATGTGTCGAGAGGTTCCTCCCTCAAAGAGGATTGCTATTTATCTTTGTTATTCAGTATTAAGGCATGGTTTACTCTCTTTTGCTCTATATCTACTATTTTTATGTTATTTCCAGGACTTGGTTGCATAACGAACAATATCATCATCATAAAGAAGAAGGATGATGACAATTCCTGCTAGATTCATTTCAACGCAGCATGCTTCCTCTAAAAAGACTTCTAGCTTATCAATGTAAATGTTAAAAACAATAGGAGAGAGGAGGAAACCTTCCTTAACTTCAATATTACAATTAATATCTTTTGACCATCCCTTAGTGTTCTTAAATTGGGCAATAATAGTATCGTACAATATTATTGTTAAAGAAATGTAATTGTGGAAGATATTCTATTTTGTATTATTATTTTTTTACACCGAAATCTTTTCATCTTGATCCATGTGTCAACCTTGTGCCTAATCCCCAAATTTTCCCTAGCTAAATTTGATTGATTATGAGGTTGTTCCTACCCTTTCCCCCCCTCTAGGAAGGCTAACGCTCTTACTCCTAAGGAAAGGTGTGCCATCCCCTTGTTGGAACTCTTTCCTTTCATGCAAGGAGCACCATTAACACTCTTTCCCCTCATTCAATGCACACCATACCCTCTCTGCTGCTCTGTCTCCTACAACAAGGTGCACTAGGGGTGTTTAGAGGGTAAAAAGAGAATTTTTGAGACCTTTCTCAAAGGTGGATGAGGTGGAGGATCATCCCTACATTTTAGGTGAGTTGGAATTCAGTTTCCTAACCTATGGGGATAATACCTTAGACCCCTTCTCCTAATCCCCAACCTACCCTATCCCTTTAGCCATTTAAATTGAACCTTCTCTCCATTGTGAAGAGAGGAAGGACTATGGTACTCTTATGTAGGTGGAATTTCTAGGTGATCCCTATCATCATTTGGGAGGCAATATCTCATCCTTTTCGAGGCAAGATATCATCCTTTGGGAGGTTTACCATAACTCTTTGGAGGCTTGGTTTGTATTGTTGGATTGAAGGTTGTAGCATTAATGCTAGGTTGTGACTCTCCATCTCTATGTAATGCTATGCATTTCCCTTGATTATAGTAATAAAAATATATTTCCATAAATGTTAATGTGTTAATGATATTTAGATCTTTCTTCCTTAACTATTAGCTTATATCAAGTTATATCTATGTATGCTTTCACCCTTTGTTTGTTCTGTCTCTTTGATAAGGTTTTGCGGCTGGAGATCTAAAGGATTGGAGCTTAGAGAAACAAGGAGGAGAAGACTTATAGATACGAGGAAAGGTACTCATATCTTAATCTTGTATCTTGACTGATATATGAATGTAGGATGTATTATGTACTTTATTTGTTCTAGATCCGCTTGGACTAGGGAGATCTGGCTTGAGTTCACTTAAGTAGATTTATCCACTAACAGATTTGGCGACCATACTAGGGAATAACATAGATTTGATTTCGTTTTGTTTTTTATTTCATGTATCTTTATCAATCCATTTCCTAGCCTCTAGAGACCATCCCTCCTTTAGATTTTGTCATAGAATAGTTTCTAGGACCTCCTTGACTCTTTTTGGGTTTAGTAATAGACCTCTAGCCCTTATCCCTTAGGAGATATAGCCTCTCGGGCTCTTTGGCGTACCTGGGTAGTGCATGGAGAGCTCCACTATAATATTTCTAGTGTCATTTACCTTAAGTTTAAGTGTGCCACTAACACTCTTTCTCAGTGTTGTAAGTGTGCCAGCCCCTCTCTGGCACTCTCATGTAGTGTAGTAGGGTGCGTCAGCTTTATCAAAATTAGAGATCAACTCAATTTTCCTTCATTTTTGGGATTTGGGTTGATGGATTATGGTTTGTAGGATGCATATGATAGTCATAAAGGCCCTAGGTCTATCATTACCCCTGTCTAGAGTGTATTTTGTTGATTTTGGGACGTTTTACTAGTCAAGTGAGTGACTTGTTTGTGGAGGGCAATTTCAATCCCCCACTTTTTGTTTCAACCTTTCCATCCCTAATCATATTACCAGATATTTTAAGGTATGTTCAGATTGTTAGATCTTCTCTCCAAACCCTTCCTCCACCATCAATCATTGAGTTTTGGTTGCATTTTGGTCAATTTGGAGCAATTCTTGAGTGTTTTGGAGTTGTTTGGATGCTTGTCATCTTCCTTTTGATTTCTGAATGAATAGGGTGTTGTAGATATTCTCTTGTTTTCTGTTTGTAGATCTAAAAAGAGTTTAGATATCAGTTTCATTTTGATACATGCATTTGAAAATCAAAGTTCTTCCCTCCTTTGTTTTATACATTGTTAATATTTGTCGCATCTTTGATTTCTTTGCGCTTTTTGGACTATTATTGCAAAAAGTTAGAATTGTTGCACTCTATGAAGGATTTTTTCTTTTCCTTACTATTCAAATTCATGTTGGTTTGAAAGAAAACTCAATTGAAAAATAAAATAAAAATGATCCAATTTTTTTTTGGGGGATCCCACCCCCGAACCCTCATAAACCTTCAGGCCGAGGGGTCCCCCAATAGCCTGACAGATAATTCATGGGTCTTTTCAAGAATTGTGATTGATGTTGGTCTTTAAAGCTTCTTAGTTGGCTTTGAATAAAACTTGGTTTTGTTAGATATCTAATTTTTTTCTTCTTTAACAAAAAGGTCTTTCCCGACCTTAGGTAGCTTTCATTGAAAGAGAAATGTGCATCGCCATGTAGCTAGGATTTGCATTATTTTACATTTCCTGTCTACAACTCATGCATCCACTTAACCGCATAAGATAAAATTAACACTATCTTAGGATTAAAATCATTTAGTAACTATGGGTAAGTTAGAGACATGTTCTAACGTCTTTTAGCGTGGAAGTTGTCATTGTTTTCCTGCACTACATCCTGAGGCTTGTAGTTATTCCACATACCAACAGGTATATTGAATGTATTTTCACTACCTTCGAAACGTAATTGGTATTATATTGGAAGGCTCTTGTCGAGCGGTTGTGCATTAGATAGCACCACTATGGAGTTGATATCCCTTGTACCTAGCGTATATTTGGAGACCCTCTTAGGATTCTTGTGACCAACTGATTTAACCATTCGGTTGTCTTGGCATTGTAATACACTGAGAAAAACATGTGGGGAGAATAGTCTGCACATGTCGTCCAGGTAGTTAGGTATTTAGTTAAGTGTCTGGTACCAATCCTCCTTTTCACATTTTACTGTTAGACCCTATGGTATATAGCGAGTTCTGAAGCCTTGATAATCCTGTGAGGATACCGAATTTTGATACACTCCTATTGACACCGTTTTCTTGTTTCTTTTAGGCTTGAGTAGTGTTTTATTTGTGTGCTACTTTAGAGATTCTTAGAGAGTTCAGATATGGGAGACTCTCTCAGGACCACCAGTCAAGAGACCCCTTTTCAGGGAATGTCTTTTGTTTCTCCCCCTTCATGGCCACTTTGAGTCTTCCCGGATTGACTATAGGATTTCCTGTGTGGTTATTCTCCAATCCTCTTATACCAAATGTAGCTTTTGTGTCGGTTCATGGTCCTTCACCACATGAGCATCGATCTCATGTTAACCCTTCTCCTTCTTCCTTGAATGTTGAATCGACTTCCCTTTCTTCCTCTTCACTTGTTGAAAACTATGATGTTAGTAAACAGGAGGCTAAGAAGAAGATGAAAAGGAAGGCTAAGAAGAAGAAAACTAAGTAGAAGGTCACAAATCCAACCTATGATCATCATGTTGGAAACCCATCATCCATTTATCATGGTGCTTAGAGTGTTTATTTTCCCACAAGAACACCTCGCAATCCTAAGTTACCCTGTAGACCTTGCAAGGGAGACCATATTCTTAAATATTGTCATGGTCTCTCCCATGTTTTAGAAGTGTGGTTTGAGGCTTTCCAACACCCGATGTCATCAGCATCTAGTCTTCACACTAATGATACCATGTCAACCAATGACTCTGTGGTTATGAGTCAGAAAGGAAAGGTTAAACATCCTTTATTTCTATGTAAGGACATGCACCTTACATATCTTTTTCCTCTCATGAATGAAGCTTCAAAGTTGTTGGAAGATATTACTGTTCCTCAACAACGACTTCCAACAGGTTATCTTAAGTTGTCCCTTGACATCCCTTTAGTTGATAAAGTGGCCGACCTGGTTCCATCCTTATTCAATCCCAATCTTGCTTTAGAGAGTGAAGAATAGATAGTTCGTCCCACTCTTCCTTCAAATATTGAGGTTAAAGTGGTCAAGTTGATGTCATCTCCACCCAATCCCACTCCTTCGTCAGAGAGTGTTAAGATTGAAGTAGTCTCTTCAACATAGTATTCGTCTTATCCCTCTCTTTTAGTTGAGAGTGAATTATAATCTATTGAAGTTTTCGTAGTTAGTTCTAATTGTTCTATGCAAGAGGAAGTTTTGTCTCTTTCAATAGAACCCTCTCTAAGTAATGAGGTTATTTCCTTTAGCTATAGTAATCTAAAAAAATCTCGTCTTCATTCGAATGTTACTTTCCAAATATCTGTGTGATTTACCACTAAGAGTATACTCCACACTATTGTTGATCAAGGGGATTCTATTAGCATTCTATCCTCTACTACTTGGAAAGCCATAGGTTCTCCTCATCGTGTGCCATCCACCGATCAAATACTGACTTTCAATGAAAGACCTACTTTGGGTTTAGGGATCCTTCCTCATTTTCCTATTACTTTGGAAGGAAAAATGTCTGTATTGATGTCATGGTAGTCCAAGGTCCCTTATATTTCAATATTCTCCTTGGGCATGATTATGTTTATGCCATGAAATTTGTAGTGTCCACACTCTTTAGAGTAATGTATTTTCCCCATGATGGAAATATTTTGACCATTGATCAACTTTCCTTTGTTAAAACACATCATCGTATGAATCCTAGTTTCATACTTCCCTGAATGTACCGCATGTTCTTGTGGTTCCTTCCCCTTCACCTGCCATGTCTATTACCTCTAAACATCGTGATGAAGTTGAGGTGCTAGAAAACCATAGCTTCTTCTCCTTGTGAGGAAGCTATGGGGACATGTCTCCTCTAAGGATCTATTCTGTACTTGATTTTTTCTAGATCCACTTGGACTAGGGAGATATGTCTTGAATCACTTGAGTAGACTTATCTGCTATCAAGCGGAATCAAGATAGATCTCGCTAGTCCAAGTGGATCTATAAAATATCAAGTACATAATACATCCTACTTTCCTATATCAGTTGACAAGATACCGGATGAAGAGATGAGTACCTTTCCTCAGATCTATAAGTCTTATCCTCCTTGTTGCTCCAAGCTCCAATCCTTTAGATCTCCAGCTACAAAAACTTATCAAAGAGACATAACAAAAAAGGGTGAAAGCATACATAGATATAAGTTGATCTAAGCTAACATTTAAGGAAGAAATCTTTAAATATAATTAACACAATAACATTTATGGAAATAGATTTGTATTACTGTAATCAAGGGAAATACATAGCATTACATAGAGAAGGAGTGTCACAACTTAGGCTTAACGCTACAACCTTCCATCCAAAAATACAAGCCAATACTCCAAGGAGTGATGGTGAGCCTCCCAAATGATTATAGGGTTCACCTAGAAATTCCACTAGCATAAGAGTACCATAGTCCTTCCTCTCTTCACAATGGAGTGAGCGTTTAATTTATAAGGCTAAAGGGATAGGGTAGGTTGAGGATTAGGAGGAGGAGTCTAAGGGATCTTCCCCATAGGTTAGGGAACCATATTCCACCTCACCTAGAGGGTAGGAATGATCCTCCACTTCATCCACCTTCGAGAAGGGCCTCAAAACTTCTCTTCTTTCCCTCTAAACACCCCTGGTACACCTTGCAGTAGGAGACAAAGCGATGGAGAGGGGCTAGGTCACCTTGAATGAGGGTAAAGAGTTCTAGTGGTGCTCGCATGAAAGGAAAGAGTTCTATCAAGGGGCTGGCACACCTTTACTTTGGAGGAAGAGTGCCAACCTTCCTAGAGGGGGAAAAAGGGTAGGAACAACCTTATAATCAATCAACTTTATCTAGAGAAACTTTAGGGATTAAGCACAAGATTGAGACATGGAAAGAGATGACAAGATTTTTGTGTAACATATTGTTATTACCCCTTCTAGAGATGTTGTTCCTCTTATTAGGGATGTCATTGATGTAATTGGTCATGTAAATTCTTGAGGTAAAAACTCTATTGTAATTCAGCTTAGTAGTACCCAGAGAAGTATTATTAAAATGTTTTTTGGAGTCTCCTAAGACAAGTAATCCCTGGAAGAAAGAATAATTAGTACATGTTCAGTTATTAGGCTTCTCCACTGATCATTATAAATAGGGGAGGAGCCTCACTCATTTGGACACACAAAGAACTCAAGCAATTGCACTAGAATGAGAAGAAAAAATCCATCTGGAGGAGAGGAAGCAGTCTAGTCTTGTTCTTTTGTTCTTACACTTTACTTGGGTGAAGTATATATAGATGAAGTTTTGTTGGGTTTTTCCCCACTAGGTTTTCCCAAGATAAATCTTTGTGTTCTCTTTTTTGTTATTGTGCTTATTATTCTTTCAGTGATCCTTTGTTCTATTTGATTAGAAAACTTAATATGATATCAGAGCCAACAAGGAAGAAGAAATTGTGCATCAACTCTGACAATTCAATAATATATTGTTCACTATTTTGGATACCTAGCTCCACACATGAGTTAGAAAATAAGGACAATCCAAGTCGCCCTAGGAGGGCACATGTTTCTGTCAAAGAAGTTTTTCGTTCTAAGGATTTTCAGTTTTTTACGTATCATTGCTGCTGGGAAAAAATAGGGCATCATATTTTTCAAGGTTCCATCCCTAGATTCCATAAAATAAAGATACAATCTAGCTCACATTAGGGAGGCACATCTATTCCTCCTCTCATATCGACAAGTGATCTCATCTGAAAAAATAGGGTTTCCTAGTCAAACCCCAGGTCATCCTGAAGTTGGTTCCTGAAAAAATATTCAAACAAGTAAGTACTATCTTCTATCTTTCCATTTGAGGTTCTCAATCATTAAAGATGAAAAAAGTACCAAGCTAGATGAAAATCTTGATGGAGCGGAGAATTTCAAAGCATGGAAGTGTAGAATTATGCTCATCCTTGAATAGCATGACCTAGATGGATACATCAAATAAGATGTCAAGGAACCAAAGGGAGAAGAGGAGAAATCCAAGAAAAAGAAGGATATGATCAAAGTCAAGATGATCATAGCTAACTCTATTAAGGATTACTTTATCTCCCAAGTGTCCTCAAATAATACTCCAAAGGAAGTGTTTGATGCACTAACCAATATGTTTGAAGGAAAAAACATCAACAAAAGAATGGCCTTGAGAAACCAACTCAAGGGTGTGAAGATGCAAAAGAAAAAATCCAACAGTCATACTTCTCCAGATTATCTCATATTAAAGAACAATCAGAATCCATTGGTGACATGGTTGAAGAGGTTGAAGTTGTGATGACCACTGTCAATGGACTTCCAAGAGAACGGGGTTCCTTTATTAGAGGAATATGTTCTAGAAGAAAGATAACCAAATTCAGCAAGCTATGGGAGGAATGTGTACAAGAATATGGAAGGTTAGAAAATATAGAAGAGAAGTTAAATGAAGATGAAGATCAAGCTCTAGCTGTGCATACAAATAATGGAAGGATCGAGGATCTCCCACAAGTAGATCACTAGACACTAGTGGAAAATGAGAGATTAGTGACCAGGAGACCAAAAGTTTTGGTCACCACAATTTTTTTCAAGGGATAAATGACCAAAATTGATAAATTTAAGTGAGTTAACTAAAAAAGACCAAGATAAATGACCAATTTTGGTCACTGGATAAAAACCAATTGAAAACGACCAAGATAAATGACCAAATTTGGTCACGGGATATCTAGACTAAAAATGACCACATGACAATTGGTCATTTATTTGGTCATTTTTTATTCTTGCGATCTTCTTATCACTCCTAATTAATTAATTATGATTAATAACTAATGTAATTGCAAAGCATTCTTTGAAGGTGAAGTCCATAATTTTAGGTCTTCTTCCTAATTATCATTCATTTCCGTCACATTAATTGTTTTCATTAAATAACTTAAATTCCAGCTACGTCTAAGTAGTTTTTTTGATATATTAATGAAGTGTGCTCCAACTTGAAATTAATTATAATAAAATAGTTAATGTTATATTGTTACTCATGAAGTGTAAAATTTGTGATATTACACATATGACTACTTAATTAAGGAGTAAACTAGTGAACCGACCATTTGCACCGATCGGACGACCTCGCTCGCGTGAGCGGTCACGTCCGACGTTGTCGGTCGTCCGATCGGTGCAAATGGTCAGACAAATAGGTCCCGACCTTAATTAATGTGTTTAAAATAAGTTTCATTGAAAATATATCTTTTTTTTCATGTAGAAATTAATTAAGAGTATTCAATTGTTTAAAATTGTAAAAATTTGAAAGAACAATAT